>JASDQU010103373.1:544197-559734 GCA_032191745.1 Picea mariana | reverse complement strand
TTACTTTGATAGCTAACTGATTGCCACGTAAGTGATTAACAAAAATTAAAATATTAACACCAAATAAATGAAGCTCAACAGTTTATTTGTTAATAGATAATAAAATTTAATATATTCTTTTCAGGATTCTTTTCATCTTATTAGCCTTTTGGCGTTCACCACTAGCTGTGCTAGTTAATCTAGTTACGCCAGGCGTACACCTATTGACAATGGGCAGATTTAATAAGGGTTTAGTGCTTAATAAGTTTTCTATGGACAGGATTAAATATGGTTGGAATATTCTTAGTAGTCACACAAAATAAATGGCTGTGATTTCAATCATTAACTTCCTAGCTATTATAAAGACATCAGTTTATGTGTTTACTTTTTTACATTTATCTAATCATATTTAAAAATTACTTTGATAGCTAACTGATTGCCACGTAAGTGATTAATAAAAATTAAAATATTAACACCAAATAAATGAAGCCCAACAGTTTATTTGTTAATAGATAATAAAATTTGATATATTTTTTTCAGGATTTTTTTCATCTTATTAGCCTTTTGGCTTTCACCAGCAGCTAGCTGTGCTAGTTAATCTCGTCCATAAAAAACTTATTAAGAACTAAAAATCTATTATATGTGCCGATTATCAATAGGTGTATGCATTTCCACTTAAAAATTTTCCACTTATAAATGTTATATGGTACCTTATCTCTTATCTCTTGGTATAGAAAACATTTCCGCTCCATTTAAAAATTATTCATTCGACGCGAGGGGGATGATTATCCAAAGTTCCACATAATACTCCTTCAGATATCGCTTTGTAAAAGATATGTAGAGTGCTCGACCAAGATAATATAGTAGAATGTCAATCATGGCGTCATCATCGTTGTTATTCTATGACTCCGCATTGATGACAAGAGAATCCGAGTCAGTTTGTTTACATGAATCCATGCATTTCCCCTGTGTTCGACTGGTGGTCGAATTAGATGTGGTCGAATTCATTTTAGGAAGAAGTGGAGATGTATGCATGGAATAGACATGGCCATGATTACAACTGCCAGATCAAAGTTTGAACAGTCATACCACATTTCCGGATTCATGGTGCACAGCAAAGGGCATGGAAAATTCATCGATCGATCCAGGAGGTGCTTGTCAAATTCTTCCATGTTTCCTCCCATAGTCGCTGCGTTTTGGGCAACATTGTTAACTTCGTCGATGCTTCTTCGTGGGGGATTTCAAATTTTGTGCTAATGTAAATTGTCCGGATTATGATGGGATTATGTTCGGGTCTCCATATCGACTCACTCGTCCATGATTTCCTGCATGGTTCTCTAAATAAACACTTCTAACGAATCAAGATACTAGAAGACCAGTCTCTTCTCTTCAAAGTATGTGTTAATAATTATTCAACACACAAATCTAAATTTTTCTTGTTACCATGCACATGAGTTCTTGAAATAAATTCAGGAGTGATATGCTTAGCATTGTTTGGCGCCAAGCTGATTATTTAATGGTAGGTTCTCTTGTCCCCATCAACTTCTCTCTCTGTAAAAATTTAGCAACACATCCATCGCCAACCAGAAGCCAAAAATCGTTGAACAATGCTGCAAATCCTATCACCATTTTTGGGTAGTCAATTTTTCTATCCATGAGCTTCCCAGTTGGCACACTGACTAGCAGTCGATCACCATCAAGGTTCACTAATGAAGCTCCGATTGATGCCATTGAAACAATTCTGGTCGACTTCGTATTCCGGTCGACATAATTTCTCCACCAGTCGAGTCGAATTTCATTTTCTCATTGGGTCCGAGGAGGAATCTCTCAGTCGAACATGCTATCCAAGTCCAAAACGTTTTCAGGGTGCTACTCTTGACCAATCGAGTCGACTATCCTTCATAAACACACTTAGAAATTTGGTTATCTCCAAATCAGTGATCCTCCACAGTCCATGATTTTGTTTTTTGAATAGAGTTGCATATTTGGATTGCATTTCAACAAGATCAACTCGCTCCAACAACAATATCAGGATGGAAAACACCGTTTATCTTTCTTCGCAACATCATCGAAAAAGAATTTAGTTCGACCACACAACAAATTCAATTTGAGTACATCATCGCATGACTTCTTTTCCTTTATGTGCAAGTAAACTCATTGCATTTGAAGGATTTTCATTTCCACAAGCATCAAAAACTCTTTGATAATAATTCATCTCCATAATTTCTTATTCTCTTTTGTGTGTGTAAACTTGAGCTCCCTGAAGTAGCGTCCATGAGGAATAAAAAAATCCTTCGACATGCACATAGCAACAACGATCTTGCACATCTTCAATATTCAGTAGCATCAATTTCCAGGATGCAGATTCTTCGTTTCTCACAATTTTTTGTGGATTCTTGTGTAGGCTTGTTTGCATTAGACTGAGATCTTGTAATTTCTTCCATCAAGAAACGTCCATGAACATCCGTGAAGCACCAAACAACATCCTCGAGTAGTTCAAATGAAAATGTTTCGCACAGTATCAACATTCTGTGAGTATCTTTAATATACAACAACTATTCTTCCTCTCTTTCTCCTTTTTGCAGGTTCTTCTTGATTTCAACCAACAACAAATAATCTTCTTCAATAAATTTCACTGTTTTGCAAGTAGCGTGTCTGAAGTGCAAGCAACGCCCTTTTGTGAAAGGCTCTGCTCTCCTGAATGAAACCTCTGCATTGATGAGAGATGATGGGTTTAGTGGAGATAATGGAAGACTAAATAAAGGTTATTAATGAAACGAGGGTCGAACAAGGTCCACATGTACCCACTACGTCGTCTAAAGGAGCCATTTTTTGCATTTCATAAGGGTCGCACGGATAATTAGGGATTTCTTGCGCTCCACACGCAGAATATGAGAAATCAGCAACAATCAACGATTTTCCACCATCATTCGTGAGTAGAAACCAACAAACATCCTCCATCATTCATGATGAATCCATGAGCAATAATCAACCTCCTCTTATCTCTCCATATTTCTCATGCGAGCAACAATTTGCAGATCTTCTTATCTCTCCACCAGGTTCATACCGCTCCCATTAGCTGCTGCTGTCACCCAGCCGAATGAAGGAGGCAACGAAAACATTATTGTAATCTTCTAGACTAGCACAGCCACTCAAAACCATGGCTGATTAACGCCGTCATATTCATATTCCTTCTTCAAGAGTATTTATACATAGGAGAAATGGTTGAATCAGTTACACTCACTTCAACTAATCTTTATTTAGGTGAGTTTATCTTTTAATATACTTTATTACATGTATTATTACATATATTCCTATATTCACTTATGTATGATAATGTATAATGTATAATGTCTAATGTGTGATGACCATTACAAGGGCCTAAAAAGGCCTCCCAACACCATCCTTCTTCATCAAGACACATAATTGTCTTGTTATAATAGTCTAGGACAACATGGAGTTTTTCTAACCAATCCATGTCAATTAGACAATCATAGGAACCTAATGGTATGATGTTTACATATACTTTTGTGTTGATTCCATTCATGTGTATTGAACAATCTTTAACTAGCTCATTGATTTTCCTCTTAGTCCTTGTGGCTAATTGAACAAACCAATATTTCTTATGCTTACTCCTTCTCAAGTGAAATATTTCAACAATGTTAGCATTAATGTAACTATGGCTAACTCTAGAATCAATTAAAACTGTTATCACCAAAAAATTGTTGAGACAAATATAGATAATGGATGAAAAACCCAACACAGTATACTACCAATAATTATGGAAGGATCACATTCATACAAAATGGTTCTGAAGTTTTGTGCTTATTCAACAAATGCAGTGCACACACATCCGAGCTGGCTAACACAACATACAATGCGCACAATGCATGATTGATAGTCGACAAACCTGCGCGGATGCAGAAATGATGCATAGATGATTTTGGTTAGGCTTCAAGCACTTATGGCATGGAGTGGATCTCCCTCATACCCAAAATCGCCCCCAAATTCCACCTTGGGATCACTGAAAGAGATTGGAGGTACCTCCAAAGGCCTCCCATTCACACTTGTAACTAGTTGAAAAATATATTTCCATCCTCCTATAAATAGAGGATCATTGTATGCAAAAAGGAAGAAGAATCCATAGCATTATTATGTTGTTCATAATTCTATTGGAAAAATAAATCTTTCCCTTGAGCCATTAGTTTTGAGCTAGTGTATAATCGAGCAAGTTTTACACCTCTTGTGAAGCTAAGATTTGAATATTTTTCACCATTGTAGACTCACCATTGGAGAGTGATAGCTCTAGTTTTTTAGGGATCAAAGGACTCTCCCTTAGGAGGAATAGGGGATTCATTGTCCCATATTTCTCCTCTCGGTGGACTCAATTCAAAGATTTAGTTGTACTGGGTAACCATTTCATGCATCACTAGTTTATGTTAGTTTAATTTGGTTATTACGTTTAGTTTCTATTTGCTTGTTTTCTATCTTGTTTTCTAACTTGCAGGTCCACTAACCTACTAACCATTGTTCTATGTTGCTTTGTTGGCTTACCAAGGCAATCAAAGGGGTCTCTTTTTGCTCACCCTTGTGATCAAAATCCCCAAACAAAATGGAGACCATATTGGGGATTGGAATCCAAATTCCTCCTCAAGTAGGCTATTAGAGTTGTTATTCTCACTTTCTAATGTTTGCAAGGTCCAAAATTGACCTATCCTACCCTTCAGACACTTCAATTCATCCTTGTTTCGGCTGAATTCATTTCAAAATTGTCATCCCACCATTTCTCTGCGTGTGCGCGAGTTCGAGCAGAACAGACGCGCTAACCGCGCAGAACCGCGTGACTTTTTTACCGGAAAATCCACATGGACTGCATGACTAGCGACTCCAAACCCGTGCAACTGTGCAAAAAAAGAGGATTTTTTTTTAAGCTTTAGATTTATATTTTTGGCACTTTGTAAATAAGAAACAATTATTCTTTAGAGTTCTTTTTTGCATTAGTAATTAGCTAACCTAGGCACTTAAAAGGATGAAAAGAACCATAAGCTCTTTCCCTTTTTGTTTCCACATGGATGGCCTATTATGAGCATTTGAATTCTTAAAGTTCAGTTTCTTTGCTTTTACAACCACCGCATTCAAGCATGACTAGGAGATTATTTTGTCAATCTTGGAGTATGCTCTTTCCTCACACATTTGTGTGATCTTGGAAATCAGAAAAAGGTATTGCTTAAGAAACCTCCATCTCCATTTATAAAAATCTCTAGGAGATGCCAATACCTCTTAGATTGTTTTTTGAAACTTAATCTTAAAGCATTGTAAGGGCCCACACATGCCCACATGTTCACAATATAGGAAAAGTTTCAAAGATTTCTTATATTAGATAACATTCTATGGAGATTAAAGCTCAAAAGTAAGGACCCACATGTCCACAATGCTAGTTACTTAGGGATTTTTCAATTTCAGCAAGGATTGTTTGAGAAACATAGTAATTTAGAAGTAAGAAACCATTGTAAAGGGCCAAGCGATGTCCACATGCCAAAATTTTCTCACTTAACTTATTAAAAATTCATCACTCATTATCACTTCTTGCACAAATCATCACATATACAAGAGGTATTTGTTGGAGATTGGAGACTGTAGTATGCTCTTCTCCTCACGTCCATAAGCGATCCGGGAGAATCAGAAGGGACTCACTTGTTTGACAAAATATTTTGGTCACACCACTCCTAATCAATGAAGTTGGTCTATGATCCCAACTTCACAACCCACTTTCAAAATCCAAAATAAACCATAATCAACCCATTTTTTAACCTCCACACGAGGAACAAAAAATATTTTGGTAGTCTAAGTTACGATTTTGGGGATAGGCATCCAAATAACTCCCCATCATCATTTCTCACATGAAACTTAGAAAGTTGTGAATTAGGATACCAAAATCCTCCCAATCAAGCTTTCCTACACCATAAGGCAGGGAGACACCCGTGAAGGTTTGAAGGTCGAGGTCCAGTTGTTCTGTGCATGCCTCCTTGGTTCACCGAACACTTGGAAAGCATCCATCCTGTGACCAATTAATGAGGTCGAAAATCTAAATGTCGTGCTTGATCGAGGTAACTTAATGGTCGATTCTAGGTTGTATCTACCCAGGTGGAAGTTGTGGGTTGCAATCACACCTTAATAAGATATTTAACAGTTGTTGGGAAATATCTCTATTCCTTTCGAGATATGCACCCTTTACCCCTCATTATAATTGATTATCCAGACCTTCACTAGCTCCTCTTTCGATGGATTCATGCCCCACTGTTGAGTGATTTTTGAAGACCCAGTTCTTTTTTAGAGGAAGGGTGATAGGTCTATTAGGAAATGCGCATTTTATTTTATTCCCCCACACAGATAAAACCCCAAACCATATTACCTTGTTACTTTTTTATGTATGATTACCATTGATTGATTACATATAGCTTTCAAAACATTGCTGAGATGGTCCACATTTATCGAAGAACTTGTTCATTTATTATTCTCACTACCACTTGCACACATCCACATATAGTCTAGAATCATAGGGGAACCATAAGATCACCATCGTTATAGACGTCTGAAAAACCTCCCCCCAATCTTGAGAGGTGTTCCCAATTTCGCTGACACATCAGTACAATCAACACACACACCAATGAGTGCCACTGTTTTAGGATTAGCTTTGCTTGGGTCCACCTTGCTAGGAACCACTATCTAGAACAATCCACCCATCCAGTAGCCCTTCCTCTTCAGGAATTTTCTCTCCAACTATCAACCACCATGGTAGGACCACAAAACCTACCATATATAACCTCATCCTCTTCTTCCCAGTTAGGAAAAACTTGACCCCCCTCTCCTATTTATATTGGCTATCCACCACCCACAAGGAGTAAGAAGAGAAACACTCACCATCGATGTCCATGGCATGGGGGAAATGATTGTACAGATGGGGGAACTCATAGTTCTCACTATAACTACAATAAAACCAAGCACAGATATACCACCCATACATGGAATAATCACCCTACCCATTTTGTGAGCTCTATGGTCACCCATCCCATTAGTGCCCTGAACTCACTCTAGATCTAGTCCAAGTAGTTTGTTTGGAGCGCACACAACACAATAAACTTAGTAGTTCTTATTACACTACTTCGATGTCCCCCCTCTCCCAACATGCACCCATTACTCCATCAGGTGAGGTTCCATGCACCTTGACATCATTTGTTACCCCTCACATGGGTAATCCCCCCTCACACCCAATCTTCCTCACAACCGATGCTCATTCATGTAGTCTTGGGGGCACCCCTTCCACCTTTAGTACCAGAATGTCTACTAGATCCTATCCTTGTCAGGAAAATGGAAGTGTATACCCACCCATCACAAGCCATCACCCTTGATTGGGATCAATTTATCCAAGCATGACTGCCATCTTCTACCCCATTTGAAATACAAGTCATTGTTGAAAACTTTACAGTTTATCGATGTATTATAGATGATGGGGCATCCTCATGCATTATTTGCTCATCATCTTTGAAACAATTAGGCTCCCCTACTCTTATCCCATCAATGAATGGGTTAAGATACTTTGATGGTAGACTCTGTTCCTCCTTATGGATATTATCTAATCTCCCCATTGAGTTAGGTGGTAAGATGATTTTTATCAATGTTGTTTTCATGGAAGGTCTAATGGATTACAATATTCTCCTGGGTTGTGATTTCATCTATTCCACGAGTGTTGTCGTGTATTCCCCTTTTCAAGTCATGATATTCCCACATGAGGGATGCATCATCACTGTTTATCAACTTTTGTACACTGATCCCCTCCTCAGGATTCTCATAATATAATCTTACATCATGTTTCTGACATTGATTCCATGCACTATGTGTCCACTACCACTAGTCATGCAACATCCGCTCCACCCAAAAATGATCGCATTCCTCTAGAACCACCTCCTCACCACTTTGGATTGAAGGATGGGTGGATTCATTCATCCTTGGGGGAATCCATGCATGTTTTTTCCCACAAACCCAAAATAAACCATGAAATATCAACTAAATTCTTCCCAAAAGACGAAGAATTCTTTGAAGCCACTACTTCAGTGATTCTAGTGATAACCTCCATCTAGGTTCTCCTATCCACTACTAGTAGGGTCCTAACAATTCAAATGGTGCACCCTCCAATATTATCTCCCTTGATAAGGTCATTACTCCCTGTCAAATAAGATCATATCTTCTCACTGATAGGGGTATCAGGGACTCCAGTTCCATGATGACCAATCATTCCCATATAGGAGATGTTGCCACACAATTTAAAGTCCCAAACCCCCCTAGGGATATTACACAAAATAATGGCTCTGATACACTATTTCAGATCCTCTTTTGTGGATTTTCAACTTTAAACCACTTATTATTTTACCTTTGGTCCATAATCTTAGGTATTTGGAAACAACCCTTTCCCCAATTCTCATATCATAATATAGGGGGAAGTACCACTTCCCACCTTGGTCCCATAAGGCCTAGCTCTCAACACAACACCAACTAACAATATACCCTTTATGGGAACCATTATAGCACCACCTTGAGTCTAGTTCCCCTAGACATCATGCGATTGCAAGCCACATGGCCTAATCAGAATGATCCACCAATATAGTTTCATTACTTCTTGTGGAAAGGCCCCCTTAGCCTTGGTCATGTTTTACCCTCCATAAGGGCAACGTGGCCTCCTTCAGGGAGTGCCTTTTCTAGGAACTCATTGTTCCGTGGCCTCCCTTAGGGAAGGCCTTGTTCGAGAACCCATGGTTACCTAGCCTCCTTTATGGAGTTTCTTTTTCGAGAACCCATTGTTCCCTGGCCTCCTTCAAGGAGTGCCTTTCTCAAGAACCCATTTTTCCCTGACCTCCTTTAGGGAGTTCCTTTCTCATGAACCCATTGTTTTGTGGCCTCCCTTAGGGAGTTCCTTGTTCAAGAACCCATGGTTCCCCGACCTCCTTTAGGTAGGGCCTTTCTCAAGAACCCATTGTTTCGTGGCCTCCCTTAGGGAGTGCCTTTTTCGGGAACCCATGGTTCCTTGGCGTCCTTTAGGGAGTTCCTTTCTCATGAACCCATCATTCATTGGCCTCCCTTAGGGAGAGCCTTGGTCAGGAACCCATGGTTCCTTGGCCTCCCTTAGGGAGTGACTTTTTTTAGGAACTCATCATTACCTATCCTCCTTCAGGGATTATCTCCTCTAGGAACAGATTGTTCCCTTGCCTCCTTCCAGGATCACCCAAAATTTTCATCAAGTGACCATTTTTCCCACCAATGTCAAAATCTCAGGTAAGCTCACTCACTATCATTTCTATCAAATAAATTTCATATGTTCTTTAACATTAAATATTTTTCACTTCGGGTATTTGATGTTTATGTGTGTAGGTACTTGGTCCAACAATATACAACCCATTCAATATTGGCCACACTATGGCCCCTTCAAGTATATATTCCAAAACTGGCATGCACTCATGCCCTCTTCAAATGTATGCATATCCCAATTATACCCCTAGACATTTATCCTTAGGATCCCCACACCCAGCTCTGAGGTACCATCACCTCCATCGCATTCAGGTACTCTCAATTGGCAGTATTCTCACCTCCATGAGTTGTCCCACATATATTTACCCCTTGTCATATTGACACTCACGTTGTTGTATCCATTAGGATCGGGAATCCTAGTAGTGTTATACCCCATAGTAAGAACCTCATACTTCTTCCTCATAATCATGATAACCACCCCATTATGGACTCCCACATCATGTTCTCGGTTACATTAACTGCACCTTTGCATTATCATTAACCCTACATCTCATACAACATCAATTTCCCATCTGCAATTTCATCTTCCATTCATCTACCTGGTACAAAAGCCAACCCATGGGCCCCCCACCCTTCATCAATTACATTCCCTACTTGTACCCCACGAGGAAAATCTATACTTCATTAGAGCACCTATTTCTGTATATGTACTTTCAATCCCAATTATTCTTTATTCATTTGGTAATTGTATAAAGCACATTTCAAATTTCAACATGTACAATAGATTTTTTCCATCAAAACTAGTGGTGTCTTTTTCCTTGGCACACAGAAACCCATGTTGCCCTTGGTTGGGTCATTTTTATTTTCATCACCATCTTTGCAAAGCTATCCCTACCATAGAAAAATACCAACTATCACCAACACTCTTTCCTTAAAATCTATATTTTTTCCCATCATCCACTCCTTTGTAGTTTTACACAGTCAACACAGTTTACCTAAATATCTGGTCATCCCCCTGACACCAGATCGTGTTTTTTGGTTGCTTTCGTCCTCTCATTTTCCCCAACCAAGGGAGGTTCTTGCATCCCCTCTAGTTTGATCTTCGTCGATGTCACTGTTATCACACAATCTGTACTTTCCCAAAGCCTAAAGGCAAGTAGGCCGAGATTGGCATAACATGAGGGTAATCCTATCACTGTCACCTTTGAACAGGGTACCCCTTTCTATTTATGAGAAGGAAAAGACCTACTCCAAGGGAGACGTCCCAAGACCTAGGTGTTTGAGGAAGGGAAGAGGAAAAGGTAAAATACACCTCTCTCTCTCTAGGTCACTCAAATCAAGTTTAAGTCTTGTTGGATGAAGAAAAGGAGAATAAAGTGTACCTTCCCTTAACCAAGACAATAGTAAACATTATAGCAAGTAACAAATGATAATGATGCTTCAAAAAGACAATAAACTTGCAAATATATGTTGGCAATCTATGTATGCAGCGAATGAAAAATAGATGATAGAAATAAGTGAATGATACAACTGCATTTTATATCAGCAAGAACTCGCTTATGTAGACAATGTGAACAAGTATTAAAAACATCAAATGATAATACTTTGTCTTATGTGAATTCTCTAAATATATCAACCAACAATTGGATTTAAATAGGCTATCAAAGTTAAATGTAATAGCAACAAATTAGAGTAATGAAAACAATAATTAAGCTTCAGAAGTGTACTTCATAAAGGTAATTAAACACACATTTTAACACTTATTGATAGTACCTTTCCTTATACAAATTCTGGAATGACTTAGATGGTTAGTAGGCTGATATAAGCTGCAAAATGATAGTTTTAATAGTGATTATGACTGCAACAAATTGGTTGTTAATATTTCTAGGTTAGGTTAGCAAGTGCTCAACAAGGCCGAAAGGTTCAATTTCAGAGGAAAGGCATCCATACTATGGAATTCGGGGCTAGGGAAAGTTTTGGTGCATAACACCTTCCCATGTCCATAATTGGTGATTGCATGCAGAAAATTCCAGTCACTATATTTATCCAATAATATTTTAGGCAGAGAATACAAAGTGGCTAGCCAAAACCTCTTATAAGGATATAAAATAAATGCTCGTGATGTCACCTAACAAGAAGTATCATGAAGAATGTGTTGACATTGAGTACCAGAAGTCAAGGTATGGAAGCTATTAGTCAAGGTTAGTAGAGTATCAAGTAAGGAATTAAGCTTAAAAGTTGATGATCCTTGTCAAAGGTCAAAGGAGGATGACTAGTGCCTTTCTAGGTAATGGAGTCAAAGATGGCGACTTCTTCAAAGGCTGCTAATTAATGATAATACACAAAAGTCTAAGAGGGAAAAGGTCTAGGAGGAGTAGCAACGTAAGTCCTCCCAGATTTTAACATCAAGAAACAAAGTGCTAGGGTGTAGGCACTTCTAGGCCCTAGTGCCTTGCTCTCCTTAGCCTCTTTATGGAGTAAATAGTTATGCAACAATAACCAAATGAAAACCTCTAGAGAGATAACACTTTAGGGATCTAGGGTTTCACTAGTTACTAGATCAATTTAGTGTAAGCTTGGCAAATACAAAAGTAAGAAACTAGCATCTTAAGTTTCTTACTTCAAGCATTAAATACACCATGAAATTTCATAATCTTGTATGAGCAAATAAAACCATGCAATAAGCCATTCAATAGATGAAAAAATGCAGATTCTACTTACTTACACCAAGAATAATCATGAATATACCATGCAAGATCACCATAGAACTCCAAAAATTGATCCAAGTTGCAAAGATAAGCCTTAAACAAGAGTGACGCCTCCTTATTTCAGCCAATAACCCAATAGGGGCACAAATTTATGTCCTCCTTGTCTCCAAGGACAAGTTGTGATGAAAAATGAATGTACTTTTTGTTTATTTATACCAAATCAGGCCCTAAATTAATTTAAATTCAAAACTATTGGGTCGACCTGGCCAATTTGTTACAAAAATTAAATTCTGACAAAATTAAATAAATTTTCATCTAAAATATCCTCCAAGGGTGACATCATGCCCTTCTAAGGTGACTTTGATCCGCATATCTGGAGCGTTGAGAAAGGAAAGTGGAACGATTGGCCTCCAGAGGCCTAAAATGATTCCCACACGTTCCACAATCCTTACAAATGCCTCCAAAGAACAAACCCTAGCTATGGATGACATCTAGGGATATCATGGTGATGTCTAGGCCTCCCAAGGCCATCGTCCAAGTGAATGAAGGTAGGGATTTTTTGTCTAAGGCCTTCCAGAGTGCCTCCAAACACATTGATTTCCTTCTTCATAGTACTATAATTCAATGTACCTATCCACCGTGCAAGGTCCTGTATGAACAACAAGTAAGCCCTCCAGGGGTTCATAAGTCACATCATAGCATGTAAATCACATACAATAATTAAATTACCTAAACATGTGGATCAAACCCCCCTTAACCCCAAGCAAATTCTCAAAGACATTATGCAATTTGAAAAATTAGTTTTGGAGAGGGTCTCAAGGTGTCCTATTGGGATAACCTCTCTGAAGTTTGGGGTGTTTCCCAGGTGGAATCTAGTCCAAGTCATGTAAGTGCATGAGGTGGCATGGGGTAAATATTTGGGCATCGGGTGCATGTGATAACGTGGAAATGTAGAGTCTTACCTGTGGGTTCCTTAGTGGAGGGAAAGTTGCACCTTGTCATGAATGCAATTGTTTCTTAGCCCAATCATTTCCTTTTATTCTTAGCTTTATTTATTTTGATATTTTTCTCTTGTGCTTCAAGGAAATAGTTGAGGGCCACTGTCCTGGCTTGATGACCAGAGGTGACAACACTATCCACAAACATTTCACGGAAATGAGAAGGATGGCTCTTGATGAGACCCCCTTTCTCTTGGTTATACCAGCAAGAGCCACTACCCTAGTTTGGTGACCAGATAGGTGGTAATTTCATACCGCTACATGCCCATGGTCATAATAGGTCAGCTCCTGATGAGACCTCCTATACATCAACTCACACCTTAAGTGTTTATGTTATCTTGTGGGTCTCCTTTCCTTACCGAGAATATTTTCACTTCTTTCATGGGGATCCGTTGGAAAAGCATATCAAAGGTTTCAAAATTGGATTTTAACTCTTGCCAGCTACTTTTACCCTCTGGGCCTTTAGCCCCTTCTTCCCATGATGTAAGGTACAACCCTTCCTAGTTTAGCCAATCCCAATTCCCAAAAAGGATAGGGGATATGGAAGGAATGAAAATGGAAAGTGATAAGGATGGAGGGAACAGACGATGACTTTTCACGGATCCCCCTAGTAGCAACCCATCCTAAAGGGAAATCAACTTCCTAGGGTACCGTGTAACCCTTCCAGGTTTGAATGAGGAAAAGAGTATAATTGTTGAGCAAACGTCATGAAACGAAGAAGGATTTGATACAACATGTTCAAGTGCTTCAAACATTAGAGTGATACATACCATGATACTTGGACTCATTACCTCATGGAGCAAGAATCACTGCTACTTCAGGAGCGACTGGTGTGATGGATACTACTGTTGGTGATATGTGGACTGCACTGAAGAAAAGAGGGGCCCTACGGGGCCATTCTCAAGTCGTCTGGATCTCGGTAATCCATGTCTAGGCCTTGTGGGCCTTGAGACATGATCTCCTTAGTTATCCCTAGGATAAGGGATAACATCTGGCTCCAACTTGGGGACATGTACTCACCGTAGAGCGCATGAGAACCTCAACATCTCTAGTATACCTGTGCCTGCTAAATCTCAACAAAATACATTAGCAATCCTTATGGTGGTGATATCACCCCTTGTCCATATATGATAAAATAAAAAAATAAAGGCATCTCTAGTCTAACATATGATTATGAGCATACATATATACATAATGAATCAATACAATATGAAAATTCGACTACAACTATGCTAACATGATATGAAAATGGTATATACAATGGATGAAAATGCTTACCTACCTCTACTTACTTGTTGGTTAAATGCTAGGTGTAGTCATATAACCAGTGAAACCATCCTAGCAATACTTCATAATAACTGCCTCTGTGCTTCATCATAAACCAAAACAATGACAAGTTAAGCACAAAATAAACATGAGTTAGAGCATGCTTTATATTATAGGAAGTCATAAAGTCTAGCTCATGGAGGTGGGAGGGAGGGACACAATCATGCCAAGTCACCCTTCCACAAAATTGATCAATCCATCTCAGAAAAGGATCATGAGAGGTCAAGGACTCAAAGGGTTGGTTCAAAGAGTCTGAGGGTTAACTACCTTGGATGTCATCACTCCCTGGGGTCTGATAAGGGATTAAGAAGAACTTAGAGGGAAACTGACAACTTCTTAGTGGAAAGCTAAAAGATTGAGATAATAAACTTCTTAAGACATTCAACCTCCCCTTGAATTGTAACGTAAATGTTTTCCCTAAAGAAAACTTGAAACAAGAGACATGTTCCCCAACTGCATCCTTAGTGACATAACGAGGTAAAGCAGTCGGAGGGAGTTGGACAACCTTATCACAAGTATCTTGCTTCAGGAAAGTAACATCCTCACCTTTATCAACATTTGAGCACAACGACGGTTGGTAATATTCTTCATATAATAAATACAAGTGATCAAAGGAATACTCATCAAAATCCTCAAGGTATGACCGAAATTCATCAGGAGAACATTGCACTGGGTCATCCTTGGGTGCCTGAAAAACTTATGTATTTATATCATCATGTTGTTTCCAAACTTCAAAATTATTAGGAACATCATATGATTGTTGTAAAGGAAACATTCAAAGATATCCTTCCATATCATAAATGGGATCCTCATCAGAACCAATCACATCCCACTTATGTCTTCTGTTAGCGATATTTCTTGTAAGGGGGTTAGAATGCAAAGAATGGGTTAAAAACCCACTTGTCCTAAGTTCGGGACGCAAATGCGACCATGATTAATTGGAAATCAACTATGGACGACAGGATTTTGCGCGCCCAGATCAACGACATGCATCGGATTCTGGACCCCCCCTGCCTTTCTACCTTTAAGCAGAGGGGGGGGTCTGAAATCGGGGGTGCACCTCTTCAATGGTCCTGATCGAAGCGTCCGGATCAACGATGCTCAAGGCAATTCCGGACCCCCCTGCCTTTCTACCTTTCAGCAGAGGGGGGGGTCCGGAATCGGGCACGCAGCTTCCCAACGGCCAAGATTTAAGCGCCTGGATCAACGACGCTCGCGCGATACCA
>JASDQU010103373.1:503764-535033 GCA_032191745.1 Picea mariana | reverse complement strand
GACGCTAGCATCTTCCAACATGTATAAACTCATTAATATTATCAAACATGCCACTACCTTTATCATAACATGAAGGATTTAGTGCATCCAAGGGATCCTCTAATACTTCTTCACTTTCCAAATCATAAAATAAAGCATCATCAAAATCTTGGAAAGGGAAATAACTTACCGTGTTCACTTCTTGCTATTAAGGAGCATCAAAGGCTTGTATGAATTCATCAAATTAAAGATAATCAAGTACATCATCCCCAAGACTCGTCTCTTTAATCGTATTTTCGCCTTCATCAGAAAATGAAGGACCTAGCTCTTCCAAGGGTTCCTTTACTTCTTCACCTTCTGAATCATAGAACAAAGTGTCATAAAAAACTTGGAAAGGAAAATGATTCACCTCATTCTCTTCATCTTATGCAAGAGAGATAGGATCTTGAAGAGATTCATCAGATGGATGAGTGGATATTAGTGCTTCATCCTCATAAATGACTTCTTTAGTCAAGTATTTACTACATTCTATTGAATCATGGGAAAAATATTGGTCCTCTTCAAGGGGTTGACAACCTTCTTCATAAATTTCTCCTTTTATATCAGAGGGTTCTTGGTATTGAGTATGGTACACATCCATGAGATCTTCCACAATCTCCGTGGTGAATCCTTCGTCCTCTAGGGCTATTGTGAGATTTTGAAGGGCATATTAATATGTTTGGAATTGTGGTTTCACAAAATCAATAAACCTATTGATGAGGTATATGAAATATTATATACCCTTATCTTCGCAATAACCCTTAATCCAATCTTGCAAAAAATATGGTAGGGAAAGTATGAACAATTTTACCAGAACATCCTCCCCTTCAAATTCTATCTCACTTATATACTTCAATAATTCTACAATGTGAGTAATTGGGAGGCCTTCGAATCTTAGAGAGTTTTTTAACCATTTTATATCAAAATAATGCAGGTATCCTTGAAAACTTTCAAAATCAATAGTCAGATACACTTGTTCCCAGGGCACCATGATCCCGTGTCTTGAAAGTATCACGAAGTAGAGAGTAAGTCAGTGGATTCTCCATATAACCTCTTAAGGATTATCAAAGTGAGTGAGGGAATCACCCTCAGTGGATTTTCCAGGAAAGCTCTGTGAAGTAAAGGATTTGAGTAAAAGACTTACTAAAAAAGTGTTGTTGAGGAATATTGACTCAATGTCCCCCGACAACAGCACCAAAAATGTTATCACACAATCGTTACTTTCCCAAAGCCTAAAGGAAAGTAGGTCGAGATTGGCGTAACACGAGGGTAATCATGTTACTATCACCTCAAGAGGGTACCCATTTCTATTTAGGAAAAGGAAAAGACCTACTCCAAGGGAGACGTCCCAAAACCTAGGGGTTTTGATGAAGGGAAGAGGACAAGGTAAACTACCCATCTCTCTCTACATCACTCAAATAAGGTTTAAGTCTTGTTGGATGAAGCAAAGGAGAATAAAGTGCACTTGCCCTTAACCAAGACAACATTAAATGTTATAGCAAGTAACAAATGATAATGATGCTTCAACAAGACAATAAACTTGCAAATATATGTTGGTAGTCTATGTATGCAACGAGTGACAAATAGATGATAGAAATAAGTAAGTGATACAACTGCAATTTATATCAAAAAGAATTTGCTTATGTAGACAATGTGAACAAGTATTAAAAGAATCAAATGATAATACTTTGTCTTATGTGAATTCTCTAAACATATCAACCAACAATTGGATTTAAACAGGCTGTCAAAGTTAAATGTAACAACAACAAATCAAAGTAATGACAACAGTAATTAAGCTTCAGAAATGTACTTCATAAAGGCAATTAAACACACACTTTAACACTTATTGATAGTACCTTTCCTTATACAAATTATGGGATGAATTAGATGGTTAGCAGGCTGATATAAGCTGCAAATTGATAGTTTTAGCAGTGATTATGACTGCAACAACTTGGATGTTAATATTTCTAGGTTAGGTTAGCAAGTTAGTTAAGGTTAGTAGAGTATCAAGTAGGGAATTGAGCTTAAACGTTGATGATCCTTGTCAAAGGTCAAAGGAGGATGACTAGTGCCTTTCTAGGGTAATGGAGTCAAAGATGGTGGCTTATTCTAAGGATGCTAATTAATGATAATACACAAAAGTCTAAGAGGGAAAAATTCTAGGAGGAGTAGCAACTTAAGTCCTCCTAGATTTTGACCTCAAGAAACAAAGTTCTAGGGTGTAGGCACTTCTAGGCCCTAGAGGCTAGTGCCTTGCTTTCCTTAGCCATTTTATGGAGTAAATAGTTATGCAGAAATAACCAAATGAAAACCTCTAGAGAGATAACACTTTAGGGCTCTAGGGTTTCACTAGTTACTAGATCAATTTAGTGGAATCTTTGAAAATACAAAAGTGAGAAAGTAGCATCTTAAGTTTCGTACTTCAAGCATTAAATACACCATGCAATTTCATAATCTTGTATGAGAAAATAAAACCATGCAATAAATCATTCAATAGATGAAAACATTCAGATTCTACTTACTTGCACCAAGAATAATCATGACTATACCATGCAAGATCACCATAAAACTCCAAAAATTGATCCAAGTTGCAAAGATAAACCTTAAACAAGAGTAGTACCTCTTCATTTCGGCCAATAAACCAAGAGGGGCACAAATTTCAGTTCTCCTTGTATCCAAGGACACGTTGTGATGAAAAATGAATGAACTTTTTGTTTATTTATACCAAATGAGGCCCTAAATTAATTTAAATTCAAAACTGCTAGGCTGACCTCACCAATTTGTTACAAAAATTAAATTCTGACAAAATTAAATAAATTTGCATCTAAAATATCCTCCAAGGGTGACGTCATGCCATTATAAGGTGACATTGAGCATCATGTGTGGAGAATTGAGCAAGGAAAGTGGAATGCTTGGCCTCTAGAGGCCTAAAATGATTCCCACACGTGCCACAAACTTCACAAATGCCTCCAAATATGAAACCCTAGCTCTAGATGACGTCTAGGGATATCATGGTGATGTCTAGGCCTCCCAAGGCCACCGTCCAAGTGAATGAAGGTATGTATTTTCCGTCTAAGGCCTACTAGAGTGCCTCCAAAGGAAATGACTTCCTTCTTCATGGTACTATCCTTCAATGTACCTGTCCATCAGGAAAGGTCTCTCAGGAACAACAAGTAATCCCTCCAAGGGTTCATAAGTCACAAGGATCATAGCATGTAAATCAAAACCAATAATTAAATTACCTAAACATGTGCATCAAACCCCACTTGACCCCAAACGAATGCTCAAAGACGTTATGCAATTTGACAAGTTAGTTTTGAAGAGGGTATCAGGGTGTCCTATTGGGCTAACCTCTCTTAAGTTTGGGGTGTTTCCCAAGTGGAATCTAGTCCAAGTCATGTAAGTGCATGAGGTGGCATGGGGTAAATATTTGGGCATGGGGTGCATGTGATAACAGGGAAATGTACAGTCTTACCTGTGGGTGCCTTTATGGAGGGAGAGTTGCACCTTTTCATGAATGCAATTGTTTCCTAGCCCATTCATTTCCTTTTATTCTTAGATTTATTTATTTTGATCTTTTCCTCTTGTTCTTCAAGGAAATAGTTGAGGGCCACTTTCCTAGATTGATGACCATAGGTGACAACTTTATCCACAAACATTTCATGGAACTGAGAAGGATGGCTCGTGATGAGACCCCATTTCTCTTGGCTATGCCACCAAGAGCCACTACCGTGGTTTGGTGACCAAATAGGTGGTAATTCCACACCGCTACATGCCCATGGTCATAATAGGCCATCTCGTGATGAGACCTCCTATCCATAAAATAGTACCTTGATTGTTTATGTTATCTTGTGGGTCCCCTTTTCTTACTGAGAATCTTTTCATTTCTTTCTCCCAGCTACTTTTACCCTCTGGTCCTTTAGCCCCTTCTTCCCACGAGGTAAGGTACAACCCTTCCTAGTGTAGCCAATCCCAATGCCCAAACAAGGATAGGGGAGATGGAAGGAATGAAAATGGAAAGTGATAAGCATGGAGGGAACGGACGATGAATTTTCACATATCCACCCGGTAGAAACCCATCTTAAAGGGAAATCAACTTCCTAGGCTACCGTGTCACCCTTCCAGTTTTGAACAAGGCAAAGAGTATAATTTTCAAGAAAATTTCATGAAACAAAGAAGGATTTGATACATCATGTTGAAGTGCTTCAAAAATCGGAATGATACATACCATGATACCTAGACTCATTACCTCATGGAGCAAGACTCACTACTACCTCAGGAACAAGATGGTGTGATGGATATTATTGTTGGTGATACGTGGACTACACTGAATAAAAGAGGGGCCCTCTGGGGTCATGATCAAGTCGTCTAGATATAGTTACTTTGTGTATAGTACCCATGGGCCATGAGATGTGATCTCCTTAGTTATCCCTAGGCTAGGGGGTAACAATCACCAATACAGTTCCTGATACAATCTTGATCAACCAGATGTCAAGAAGCGTTTTTTCTTCTTGCGGTCGCGTCACCTTCTGTGTCAACATCAACAAGTTTCCAATAAGGTGGTAGTATATTAACTCTCATTCCACTATCAATGAGCAGTCTCAAATGACACATAAAGAGTCCTCATTGCTCTCTGATGTCGTTGATCCCCATAACATTCGACTACAACAAAGTTTCATGTTATGGTGGATCTTACTATGCGACCGTTGCAATTTTCAGTAGCAGCCAAATACCTCTGAATTTGATAGGTCATCAATGCCCCCAAGTCATTCACCAATCGATTTAGAGATAGTTCATTCCATAGAACTATCATCTGTCATTATTAACGCCCCTGAGGGCGATGCAAATATCCACTTCATCAACAGTTTTCAGTTACACTCATATTTTTTTGGTTTCCTGACATGAGCATGGGGCATGCCCACCTCGTTTGTAAAAATATACAGCTTTACATTTTAGTTTTTGGAGAATTTTTTACATTACTATGAATCCCCTCTTCCTCTGACAAGACGTTCCTACCATCCCTCTTCAACAACAACTACAAATCTCCTATTTGTTACAACAATTTCAATACAAAGAAACATTGATGTATTTCAGCTATACATATTCTACTAACCTCACACATCAGGGGGCATATGATATCACCAAACAATTTCTCAGAAAAATACAGACAATGGATGAAAACCCCAACACAACATACTACCAATAATTATGGAAGGATCACATTCAATTTGGAAAGATACCGACAAAACTATACAAAATGGTTCTGAAGTTCCATTCATATTCAACAAATGAAGCGTGTGCACATCCACGTGGGATAACACGATGTAAAATGCATAGAGTGCACAGAGTTCGTGACTAACAATAAAAAAAACCACGTGCAAAAATGACACATTGATGATTTTGGTCGAGCCTCAACCACTTATGGGATGGAGTGAATCTCCCCCATACCTAAAATCACCCCCAAATTCCACCTTGGGATCATTGAAAGGGATGGGAGGTACCTCCAAAGGCCTCCCATTCACACTTGTAACTAGTTCAAAAATATCTTTCCATCCTCCTATAAATAGAGGATCATCGTATGAAAAAAAGAAGAAGAATCCATAGCATTGTTATGTTGTTCAAAATTCTCTTGGAGAAAGCCATATTTCCCTTGAGCCATTAGTTTTGAGCTAGTGTATAATTGAGCAATATTTACACCTCTTGTGAAGATAAGTGTTGGCTACTTTGGCTGACCTAGGTTATGATATAGAATAGGTTTCCAACAAAACCCTCAAAACTATTGGCCCTCCTGGTAAAATAGAAGGCAACGCTGCGCACAGAGTGCACAATGCAGTCTCACCCGAGATAGATTTTATGGGGGACTACAATAATTAGATGTTTGCAGTATAGGAATGAGTGTGGAAGGTGTTTAGATCATTTTTCTTATAAATCATCATCATTAATCATTCATCTACTTCTATGATTCATTCATCTTTAAACCTATGCATGGAAGTGATTATATCTAGTTTTAACCATTCATTCTTGATCTATTGATTAACAGAATAGTAAAAACATTCATTGAAAAACACATAGAACACAATATTTTACCGTGGTTCACCCCCCCTGAGGCTATGTCAACAAAGATCTGGATTATATTCTCTTTTATTTGTTCTGCTGCAAAATCTATGTTGTGTGCATTACATCTTTAGGATTACAATAAAAAATGAGGGTAAGTACCCTCTGGGAGGATGACTATATCACATCGGCTTCCTCAGCCTATGACTTAACCCTAAAAAACTAGCTTATTCCACTCTACCACAATCACCATACAAAACTCATTATAATCAATAGCTTCTGAACCAACCCTTAACCTAGACCATCTAGGTTTTTATTTATACTACTCTACTGGCTTATAGACATTACAATATTTGTCAAAAACCCTAACCCTAGAACAATTAGGCTTTTCTGCATGCACGCCACATTGCTTTTCCTCCTACATGCTTCTTTTCTGCCTCCTTAGGCGCGTGCTCCAAAAGTAGATTTTTTCTTCCAGAATTAGGTCTACACATAAAATAGATCCTTCTTCCCAAAATAGTCTTACGCCAACAAGGCCCCAAAACTGACATATGGATCATCCTGAGCCACTTAGGTATTGCGCGCTCCCTGTACAACCTTCTCCAAGTTGTGGAACTTCTCTGTTAGTTCTTTCCCTTTTTCTTTCGCCTGCACGACTTTATCTATTAGCACCTCAACCATCTGCGTTGTTATCTGTTCTTTTAGCAATGATGCACTCTCTGAATGTGCCTACGCCATCCTTGTCTTCTCTTCCTCTGGCTCCATAATTATCTCAGTTGCTTGTTCCTGGAGGGGCTCTAGTTGGGCCTGTCTTTCTTTCTTATTGATCTGCGTTGTCTTTAACTCTGTCTACAAGGTATTCATCTCCTACGTGCCCTTCAAGCACTCGATAATTCTCATGGTTTTCTGTCACTGCTTTATTTCCTGCATGGCAGCATTGATTTTCTCCTCTTTTTGGTCCAAATATTGGACCTTTTCATCTTCTTCCAAAGTGGTCCAAATTTGTGCAATTATGTCAAAACGTTCTGCGACTTCCTTGGCTTCTCTTACCATTTCATCTATCTAGAATTTTGATTGTTGTTCTCTTTGTTCTCAAACCTCAGGACGAGTCATAGGATTTAGTTTATCTTTCAGCGGCTTTATCTCCTGCCTATACCCCTCAATTGTTTTTTCAATGATATTTATCTTTTCATCTGTGCTCCTATCCAGTGCTTGTGCGCTATCTGAAATGTGGTTGTATATCTTTTTTATCCCTTGTTCTAGATTTTCAATTCGTTGTTTTTCCTCCTCATTCTAAGAATTCAACTGGTCGTAGGTGATCTGTAATATCTCTGCGACCCCCCTACCAACCTCCAAGTTGGCGACATCCATGTGGGATCTAGATTGTACTTCCTTCTTTATACTAGCATGGAGTCCATATAGTGCTTTTGTGGGTATCTGTGCCATGACTACCTCAAAGTGGTCAATATCCCCCATGGTTTTCTACACATTCTCTTGATCGATTATGACCATGCGTTGTGTGACCATGAATGTATCCTTGTCATGTACTATTATCTGAACTGTGTCATATTTTTCTTTCTGCGCATGGGGTCACTGTGCCTTTTTAGGTTGTTGCATTGTGTCCTGCGGTACTGTATGAATTTTTAACTACTGTAGAGTTTCATGGAATTATATGAGTTTATCCATGATCTCTTCTCTCTATGCTTCTGCAACGTGGACCCCATCCTACCACCTGTCCTCGACCTTGTCTTCCACAGACTCAACATCATCCTTTATCAAGGTGATGATTGCGTCCTCCTTGGTGTACTTAATCTTTTGGTGCATCTCCTCCATTTGCGTTGTGGTTCTTATTTTCTGTAAGAGTTGTGCCCAAATCGTCATCGTCTGTGCCCCCTCCTCGTTGTCCTAAGATGTGTCTCCCTTCTTGGAATCCTTTTGAATGTCTTCCTTGGGCACCATTGTTTTCCTCCTTGGCATCTTTGGAACTGTGTTGCTTCCCGACGCCTGAGTGAACACCACAACCTTCCTAGTGTTAGCAGCTGAGCTATTTGTCTTTGTTGAAGGACCTTCTTCGGATTTCCCCTTATGTTTGGTTGATTTCATTGTTGTTGGCCTTGTTCCTGGTTTTTATACTGGCATCTTCCACTGCACAGGCCAGTCTTTGATTATCCAATCAATCTCTTCCCTTGTGCCACAATATTGCATCTCCAACCATTCCTTCTTTGGATCCCTTGTGGCCTGGATCCACATATGGTGCCTAGATGACTTAAACCTGGATATCCCTTTAGTTTCTTGGAACACTTCCACATGAATGCACCACACATTGGTTGTGCATTGTTGTATCCCTTATAGAAGCATAGAAAGCACCGTGTTATTCGCTTGTTGATTCTTGGTGTCCTTGGCCTATCAGAGGGATTCATACCTGGCTGCATAGAACTTCCCACTTCTATCCATAAAAACGTAAAATTTTGTCTCTTTCCATCCTGCCAAATCTATGAGGATAATGAGCCAAGAATAATGGAATTTAGTTCCATTATCTTGTGCATCACTATAGTCGATCAAGAATTGATTCAGAAGGTAAGGCACCCAACTGAACATTACCCCTTTAGCGCACTGTGCGACAACTTCGATGACTCCTTCTGGAGCCTCTTCTTTTTTGCACTTCCTTAGCATCTTGCAAGCCATGAGCTTGCTGGCGAGCCTTTTCTCATCATCATTGATGTCTCTAAGAACAATTATCATGTTCCCTCTGCTTGTGCCAAAATGTGCCTTGACTATCTCAGAGATATCCTTCTTGTGTGTTTTGTTGTCCAAGTATTCCTCTGGTTGTGCACCCACTGTGGGTAATCCTATAATTTTGGCGATCAACGCCACATCGAGCTATACTAGCCTATCCATCCAAATAATTCCACCATGTAACCTGGCTATTAATTGTTTGATGCATAGCCCAACATTTTTATCACACCCGAAGTGAGGTATGTCCAGGAGGTTCATGATCCTGTAGTTGTATAACCCTGTTATCCATTGCGCAGGCTCCATGATTGGTTTTGGCAGGGATCCAATTTACCCTATGTTCACCAAGTATACTTCCTCGGCCAAGTCTAGGAATTTTGTTGCATCACACACACCGTGGTTTGAGTACCTTAGTTTAGGAACTTTCCCAAGCATGTCCTCCATGGTGACCACTATTTATGGGACGTAGGGAAGTGTAATTTTTGCGGCGTCCTGCACCTTTATTTTCTACCTGATGGAAGATGGGTCTGCTTCTTCTATTTATGTGTCATCTTCTTTCCTCTCAAATTTTGGCTGGTTGGTGATCTCCTCAACTAACAACTCTTCTTTGTCGCAGCCTATTAGCGCAAATTTGATCAGACCAGGGTCATTTTTAGGTTACCAACAAAAGGTACTGAGTAGTCTAGAGAACTGTCATTTTCATATTCTTTGAAGAGAATAAGTCTCACCCAAAGCGCAACCAAGACAAGAAGATAGGGAAGGGTAAGGAGAATACTTAGGTAGATCTCCAGAATAATCAAGATTCAACATAGTCTTGCTCAAGATGAACTAACAAGTAACAGATCTGAACTCATTCGTAACTAATATTAAAAACAACAAAGTTGCAACCGCATTTGCAACCAACTATAACATATTGATCTTATCAGACATGAAGAAGTAAATTAAAATGACAATTCATAGACATAGACAAACAATTACATAGAATATTTCAAAATTTTAGGTCCTTCCATATATTATCATCAAAAGGGTTTCTTAGATACAATCCAATAGATATAATTCATTACTCTGTTACAATATTTTTTGGCTCCGAACTCATTCCTCATAGCTCTATCTACCCTTTTCCCAAAATGGATACTAATTACAATAAAATAACCTCAATGCAGTGGATGATAATCCCGTCTAACCCTTTACAATCATATACATATCATATATATAAGCCAATTGGGATTTTCTGGTTTGAGACTTCGTATGATTTCTTTTTCTTGTTCTGTTGTAACTTCTTTCTCCTTGCTGGTGTTGCGTTGTCCTTCTTTCCAACCATTTTCTGTTTCCTCCCTTGCTCCGTTTTCCAACTCATTTTTGGCTTGTGCAACTTATGTTTGACAAAAAATGGGACTGTAGTCTTCCTTGCACAACTTCTAATAAAAAAAATGAAGGGCCCAACAGGCTCCGACCACAATCCTTGATTAGTCCTCAAGTCAAGTCCTTGGTTCTTTTGTGATCTCTGGTTTGTCCTGTTGCTTTCCTTTTTCCTTTGTCTCTGCTTTCCTTCCAACTTCTTCTTGCGCTCTTTCATTTTCCACCTCTTCAAATGAAGGGCCCAAATGTGGGACCAATTCCAGGGATCTTTTCTTTACTCCTTAAAAACTGACGATTTTATTCTGCCACTTCCTGGCGAGAAGTGAAGCTTCAGCCACGAACTGTTGAGTCACATCTGTAATGCATCCATTAGGCTTGGATGCGACCAGGGAGTTGCACTATGAATCAGATATAACATCTAGCTGATGCATATGCATGCAAGATGTTTGAACAATAGGTCGAAACTCCCGTAGCTTTTTCTTACCTATGTAATGTGCTTCAAATAGAGCATTCAACTTATTGTCCTCATGTTGGATCTGGTCGAATTTTTCCTGCTGCTCTAGCGGGTCCATGGTGACAACAACTTCCTCGTTAAGTGACTGGATATTTCTAGGCATTTCCTCTAGAGTCTGGTTGCGTCTTGCAATGATACCCATCCAATCGCTAACTTCATGAAATATTCTCGTGCATTCCGTTGTTCGTTTGTGCAAGGCTTCTCTTGCGTTATTTCCTTCAAGCACTACTTTTTCCATTTGCTCTTGAAGCTTCCTGAGTTTTTTTTCTTCTTCACGCTGACTCTCTCTAGTCAAGGTGGATATCGGTGGCCACCCACCCTTTCCAACTTGCTCAAAACAGTTTTCTGGCAATTTTGGCAATTTATTATTTTTAGTAGTTTTTAACTTTTGGGGCCATTTTGAGGGCCTAAATGAAGTTTTTTTGGGATATAGCTTCTCAATGATAGATTAAGGCTCTTATTGAAACCCAAAAATGAATCTCCTCAATGATACCTTTCCAACGAGCTATCGTGTGCCCCAAACGAAGATCGTATGCCAAAGTTACCCTCCTGGGAAGTTGATACACCAAACTACCCAAAACGAGGTCCACAAAACTATTGGATTTTCATCTTTCGAGGTTAGGGTTTTGGATTTTATTTATGATAAAAAGGAATTTGGAGCCTCATTGTAAAATCATCTTCTCACAGATGTGAGTAGCCATCACATCTCTTCTCAATGATAAGTTTCCACCATTATAGCGAGTCTTTCACTCTGTATTTTTACAGTCTTTGTACATTTTCGCTCATTAATAGAAAAGTGTGTATTATTGTGCCTTTGTGTTTATGGTTGCATATCTGATACATTTATGTTATATTATTGGATATCCGAGATATCTTTGTACATTTCTTTATTATATCTCTTCTCTCATTTCGTGCCAAAAATAATCTGGATCACTCCCACAACTGTGCTTCAAGGTTCTCTGTTGGAATGACCAGCTCTGACCATGCTCCCTGGAGTAGCTCAATCTGTTGCTCAGGCTCACCTGCTACACTGGATTCAGGAAGTTGTGATTTTTCCTTTCTTATCTCTGGCCAGGCTTCTGCAAGCTTCTCCTAGACACTTTTCATTTTCTACTCCGCCTGGATCTTTTCATATTCTTCTTGTGTCCGACGTGATTGGGCGAGGAGTTCTTCCTCCTTTGAATAGTTTGTGTCCCACTCAGCCTGTTGTAGCATCTACACCAATTGATCAGTTGAATCTCTAATCATGCCAATTAGATGCACTTATGGCCACTCAGTGAGGTCACCAGAAGAAGGAGTGGCCTCCCTGGGTACTCGGACCTTCAGTGGGAGTCCACTGGTCATCAAATTCTCTAAAGGTGTCTCCACCTCTTCCTTCCCTATAGATGGACCTTGCGGTGGCTGCGTAAGTCTCATCCTCAATGCTGATGGAAGGAATGGTAGAACTTTTGTTTTTTCTAGGCAGAGTTGCATCAGCTCTGCACACTGCTGTGGATTTTGGAGTACTAGCTCCAACTGTTCTTGCAACGAGGTTGCACTCTATTCTGATGTTGAATCAAGTTCCTTCTGAACCTCTGGTACTCCTACCTATTTCTAGACCTCGGCTTCTAGGGTTGCACTTATTTGGATTGCACCCTCAACATTGATTGTTGAGGGAGTGCACTGAGGACTTGGGACTTGCAGTATTGGTATAGTTTGAATCTTTGTTGAAGGAAGAGTGTCCTGAATTGGTACAAATAGAATAATTTGTTGGCTCGGGAATTCAGGGTTTGAACTAGTGATTTCTAGTCTATGTTTGGGTGGTTCAGGGGGGTCCAACTACATGGACTCTGGTTCAGTGGTTTGGGGTGGGATGGTTATTTCTCGATGTGGCGACTGGTGTTGTGGGGGTGATGGGGGTTTCTTGGTGATGATGGTGGTGGATGGAGTGGTATCAGGTTCAGGATCATCATGAATGTCAATGATATTTTGGGCCACTCGATTTGTTGCTCGAGTACGAGGGATGGTTGATGATATAGGCTGAGGGTTCAGGATATTTACAGGGGAGAGCCATGTCCTTGGTTTCTTGACCAATGGGTCTCCAATGAAAGCAACATTTAGGATGTCATTGACATCTTTACCTGTCAACATAGCTTTCTCTGGAAGCTGCGGGAACATGGGAAATGTTCTCTTATCGCGTTCAAGTGGTTGCGTCTCTTCCTCCTCCTCCTCCGAGTCTGTATGCATTGGAGCCTCTTTCTTTTTATCCTCTGGGCCCGAGCTCGGTCCTACCCCTGTTTCCTCTCCCACTTTCTTCAAAATCTCTGTCAGTAGAAAGTAGTGCATTCCCAACTTGCACGGGTTGCGTTTCACTCCTGGCCATGACATGACCTCCTTATCAAAAACCTCCTCATCCAGGTAGAATGACATCATCTCAGAGTGGAAGTCTTCTCTCTTAGCATGCCTTGGCCAGACGAAGGTGTGGTGGTGGTTCATGCTGAATGCGATGTTCCACGTGTTCAGGTTGAGCAATTCTTGAGGTATGCGCAACCTCTGAGTTGCGTCAAGCAACCAGTTATACCATTTTGAGAATGTTTCATTGTTGAAGGTTGTGTTCTCTGAGTCTGACCTTGAGTGCCAAGGCTCGAACATCTTTGCAAGTCGACCTTTTTCTGCTGGTGATAGCGGTCTTCCTGAAGGTGGTGTCCACTTCAGCATGGCGAACACAACTAGTAGGTATCCATAAGTGAAGGTGTCTCCCTTCTCCTGATCTTCCTCACATGCGACCAAGAGTTCTTCCAAAAAGTAGCTACACTAATTGAATGTTGCTCCATTGGTGCAAAGCTCTGCTACCGACAAAGCATCCAACGTGCACTTGCACTTGTAATACGACCACATCACCTTGCTAGAAATCACATAGAAAGTTGTTCTGAATGTCTCGGGTAGAGTGGGGTCAATCTTGGTTGTGCCCTTCCCTCTCTGAGTATGAAATCATTCATACAAACCCGTTTTTCCCTTTTTCTTCCCATGTTTACTGGGACCTTGAATCCCTTTGGATACGTCTTCACCTTCGATGGAGAGGCCCGTGAGTTGATGGATATCCTCTGCATGTATGGGATACAGTTTGTCGATCCATAAGCTCCTGTCATGTACGCGGCTAATGAGGAACTTAGTACACCGTGCAATCTCACCCGTAGTGCCGAAAAATGGCAAGTCCCAGAGATTCATGATGATGGAGTTGAAGATGTTGATGAACTCTGGCTTCGACACAAATTGCATCCCTCCTAACTCTTTTGGAGCCACACTCCAGAACACGTTGATGTTTAATTGTGGGAATAGGACCTAGTATGTTAGGTCGAGGTCGAGGAGTTTCACCTTCTCAACCTTTCCCTTGAGATCACTCACAATCTCGACCCGGGGATCACATGGCTCATCCGGCACTACGTCTTTAGAAACTGAATTCCTTATTCCCGTAGCTCTCGGCATAGTGACTCTGGACTGTCAACAGACTTTGATATGATAACTGGGATTTGGGATTGTGACTGAGGGTTGAGGGATTTCACAGGCGTGAGTGAAATTCATAAATCTCAAGGCATTAAGTTCTCTCTGGGAAACAATACGTCTTACGCTGAGTTCGCACAACCTTATAATCAGGCTTAGCTAGCAAGTTCTCTAATAACTGCTAAGGCCAATCATAATTAATACTATAGATGCAACTTGGAGCTGAGTTGTCTAACGGGACTGTTTAACAAGGTAAATCTATTGGGTGATCCTTGCATTTACTGAGCAAGTTGGTCAGGGATGTGGCCAACTTGAGGCCTTACCATTTGAACAAATGAGAATCTTGGCTCGAATACCGATGGCATCTTCGTGTATTGCAAATTTATGGTTTAACAGAGTTCGGATGGGTTACTGTAGTGGTCATAAAGGATATGACTAGACTGGGTTCGTGTGGCACATGGACTAGGATTGCGTTCAGATTCGTTCTCCCTCCGACCACAAAGGGGTCCCCATCACATTTAATGACTGTCTTTAATGGACTCGTGGCTCTTATGATCCTACGCTGCTGAGTAAGAAGTTCTTCAAAAAAGTAACACTTAGACGGAAAAATCGAAATACATGTCGCAGCGCAACAATGCACACTCCAAATTTATTAACTAAATTCAAAGAAATTGAAAAAAAATCAAATATAACTACTAAAAATTCTCCTTTGGACTAGAAAAACATTCCTTTATCTCAGTTCTGATAAATATAGGGTTTCAGGCGAGCACCATTCACCCATTCTGGCCAAAGTATACCATCCAGTTGTGCAAATCTGACTTCTCGATAGGGTTGGATCTATGAAACTATAAATGGTCCCAACCAATGCATGCACAACTTTCCTGGATGTTTCTAGTATCGAGTATCATAAAGTAGGACCTTATGTTGAAGAGAAATCCCCCTGCATATAGGCAGATTCTCTCGAGGTCCTTAGACTCCTAAGACCAAGATAGAAAAATGCTTAACATGGACACTAACATCCTCTTAGATATAGATAAGCTAATGTATGAAGAGGAAGGAGAAAAGAAGTACCTTTTTAATGGAGTTTGTCCTTGGACGGTCCGAGTTGAGCTTCAATCCTAAACTCTTCGATGAGCCCTTGAGACAAACATAGATACGACTAGCTTCCTACTTTACCGGGATTAGCTCAAAAACAGATCTATCTACTAGAGACAAGTTCATGTGAGATCAAACACAGACTTGAAAGAAAGAGGCCAAGCATGTTATATTAATGAGAACAACAATAAAGAATACTTACAACCATAGATGTGAGTGCAGCAGCTTCATCAAGCTCTCCTTGTCCAAACCCTTTCTTAAACAGTCCACACACGGAATGTTGATGTTCTAAATGAAATCTCCCTCATGAGATCATAAGTTAGATGCTTCACAATACTTTCCATCCCCTTTCACCATGAGAAGGACTCCCTATATAGGCTTGGAGAGGCCCAACCACTTGAGATATATTTGGGGTAAGTTGAGGATTCTCCTCCTTTAGTTATGGATCTTTCCTAAGATCATGGCTTGACCAAGGATTCGAATCCAACTGCCTTCAGAGATTGAAGGGATCTCTTCCTGATTTTCCTCAACAAGTCAAAACTTGCTCAGAAAAGGCAGTTCTCCCCCAAAAGGGGCACCAGAGTGCTATAGCGCTCCCCTAAAAGGGTGCATAGAGCGCCAACGCTCCCTATCAGTGTATAGGGGAGTGCTCCTCTCCAAAAATGTCTTTTGAGTGGATTTTCCAGTGGAAAAAGGTTTATAAACTTTGTTAACCCATTCCTCTTCTTCGAAATCAGTTGTTTGAGGTGTTTCAAGTGTCCTTCCGATGTCGTTATAGGCATGACATAGACAATATGGCAGTATGATTTCTCTGACACTTGCGACACTTGTGACCAAAATGTGACACTTGTAATATTGATAACAAAGACACTAGGCCATTGTCATAATGAGTAATTTTGATGTGTAACAAATTTCCCCCCAAAGTATGAAGTTAGAAGATGGGAACTGATAACTAAAATTATTTATAGACCATCAAGCAAGGGTATGGACTCAGAGAACCTGACAGAAGCTGGACACGACCATCAAAAAATTGTTAAGACATGCTTCAAACCCAAGGCAGGCATACCTATGCTTGAGTGATAGAGACTTTCAAGGTATGGCTGCCATAAATACACTACAGATCCATAATTATATTGACAAAGAGATATAGCCACCGAAGATACAATGTGGATCTATATTCGCCTAACCTGAATTGGTCACAGCCACGAAGAATACACAATGGAGCTACGAGATGTCAAGACATAGCCACGACCAATACAAAGTGGATCTATGTAACAATATATGTGTCAATGTTCAAAAGAACCTCTGTCGCAACCTGGGCAAAGTACATACAAGAGTGACAACTCAACCCAGGGTCTTCTTACTAATCCCGATGTAGTACGAATCTAACCATGCGAATAGATGTTTTGATGTTGAAAATGGTAGAAACCACTTGATTACCGGTCAATGAGGTGAACCGTTAACAAGTGCGAGGGAGATCACCATTCATGTCAATGATTCCCAAGGTACTTAGTACATTCCAACGTATGTGAATAGATGAGATGAAGTCGAACATCCGTGGAATCATTCGATAAGAGGTCAATGATGTTAACCCACTTTCGGACATGAGGAGGCCAGCCATTAAGGCATGCAGGTCCCAAGGTACTAACTAGTTTCTAGGTCTAATCCTTGGATAATGTGTTGAGGTCGACAGGGATAGACTTGTCGTAGGAGGGACTTGATGTATCCCCCATCAACGACACGAAACTGACACAGAGATGTAATTGGTGGATCAAAAGAACATGGACTAACACGGGTATTGAAACAGGGATTTGTGATGGTTGACTCTTGAGGTAGATACTTCCCTTGAACACTGAGGCACAACAACAGAAACATGACATGGAGCAAAACATGATGATGCAATGGATACTGTGACTTTCGTTAGGTGACAAAAAGGATAACTTAGAGGATTGGTTCAATGCATAGGTTTAGCGGATTAAAATGCATGCAAAAACAAAGTGTTGTGTTCAAGGGTGACTGTAAGGATTACTGGTGACGTTCTCAAGAACTTTTTGGCTTGCTTCTTTCAATTCCCCCCCCATCTAGATAGATGAGTACCTCTTTTTTATTTAACGAGCTTGAGGAGGGTAACACATGCTCGATATAATGACGACACTAGGCCATTGTTGTAATGAGTAATTTTGATGTGTAACAGATTGCCCCCCAAAGTATGAAGTTAGAAGATGGGAATTGATAATTGAAATGCTTTGTAGACCGTCAAGCAAGGGTATGGACTCAGAGAACTTGACAGAAGATGCACACGACCATCAAACAAATGTTAAGACATGCTTCAAACCCAAGGTAGGCATACCTATGCTTGAGTGATAGATACTTTCAAGGTATGGTCGCCATAAATACACTACGGATCCATAATTATATTGACAAAGAGATATAGCCACCGAAGATACAATGTGGATCTATATTTTCCTGACCTGAACTGGTCGCAGCCACGAAGAATACACAGTGGAGCTACGAGACGTCAAGACATAGCCACGACCAATACAAAGTGGATCTATGTAACAGTATATGTGTCAATGTTCAAAAGAACCTCCGTCGCAACCTGGGAAAAGTACATACAAGAGTGACGACTCAACCCAGGGTCTTCTTACCGATCCCGATGTAGTACAAATCTAACCATGCGAATAGATGTTTTGATGTCTAACATGGCAGAAACCACTTAATTACCGGTCAATGAGGTGACCTGTTAACAAGCGTAAGGGAGATCACCATTGATGTCCATGATTCCCAAGTTACCTAGTACATTCCAACGAACGTGAATAGATGAGATGAAGTCAAACATCCGTGGAATCATCCGATCAGAGTTCAATGATGTTAACCCGCTTTCGGACACGAGGAGGCATGCAGGTCCCAAGGTACTAACTGGTTTCTAGGTCTAATCCCTGGATAATGTGTTGAGGTTGACAGGGATAGACTTGTCGCAGGAGGGCCTTGATGTATCCCCCATCAATGACATGAATCTGACACAGAGATGTAATTGGTGGATCAAAAGAACATGGACTAACATGAGTATTGAAATAGGAATTTGTGATGGTTGACTCTTGAGGCAGATACTTCCCTTGAACACTGTGGCCCAACAATAGAAACATGACATGGACCAAAACATGATGATGCAATGGATACTATGAATTTCATCAGGTGACCCAAAGGATTAAGGAAAATCAGAGGATTGGTTCAATGCAAAGGTTCAACGGATTACAATGCGTGCAAAAACAAAGTGCCGTGTTCAAGGGCGACTGTAAGGATTACTGGTGACATTCTCAAGAACTGCTTGGCTTGCTTCTTTCAATTTTTCCCCCATCCAGATAGATGAGTACCTCTTTTTGATTTAACGAGCTCGAGGAGGGTAACACATGCTCGATATAACTTACCTTCAGTAAGTCCCTCTTCCTTTGTTTAACGAACTGGAAGAAGTAAGGGTTCAGTCCCGTATGGGCCCTTCAATGTATGATGGTTTAACGAGTCCAGAGAATGTAAACTTGGTGGTTTTTCATATTTAGAGTCTAAAAATGACTTAAAGATGACTCGAGTGTTGTCCTTTTTCATAATGTTAGTCTTTACGAGGCCAAAAAAGAGATAAATTATCGCTCAAAAGATGCCCTTTCAAACCTTTTAACGAGTGGGAAAGGAAGCAAGATCACTCGACAATCTTTTCACATTTAGAGAGTCTGAAAAGAACTTAAAGATGACTCCAAGGGGTTCCTTTTTCGTGTAGCCATGCGGGTCCAAAAAAGAGATAAAAGTTTACTCGACGTGTTCTTATATTTTCGAGCTTGAGAACGTACTAAGACTATGCTCATGGATATGACACGGTGAAAAAATGATCAAAACTGCTCCGAAATCTATCAAAAATGTCAAAACTGCAATCCAGGGGTTTAGTGAGACCTCCGAAATATTTTCAAAAAATCCAAAAATAACTATACCTTATGAAAAAATGAAAATTTATAAATATTAATACGAGGAAAAAATTTCAATTACCATTTCATTTGCATAAGGATTTGTAGAAGTGGAAATTCACATTTGGGAGGTGAATCTTGTTTTACTAGGCACCAGAGCTATGGTTGATCATTTCCCTCGCCATTTGGACTAGGTAAGTGCTCGTCTCTTCCTCTTTCAATTACACGGTTTACAATTTGTTTTCAAAGCAATAATTGAATAAAAATCGAAGCCCTAGGTTGTAAAAAAACGCCTAAATCAAATCGGCTCTTCTTCGAAATGATGGGAAAATGCTGCCCATTTATAAAAATGCCTTCACAAGGCCGTGGAAAGAATGCCAAAGTGTTGATACATGAGTGGGTAGGTCATTTTTCCCAAAAAACAAAATAGGAAACCCAAAAAACGCCCACACAGCCATCAAACTGTGGGTGTCATTCGTTTTAATTTAAAAATGTTTTACTATTGGTTATGAAGCTGCGTTGAAGTAATGATGAGAAATAAAAGGGGCATGGGTCTTTTGAACAACATAGATGATGAATTTAAAGTTTTTTCAATTACTTAAAAAATTGCCGAAAGCGTGACTAATGAAGTTTTTTGTTGTTTGCAGGTGATTTCGGCAACAACCATGATTGAATGGAAAGAACAGGAGCATGAGCTTGACGATGGGGCTGCTTTGCGGATTCCTTGTATGCGGGCCGCATTGAGAGATTGTGGTCTTCTCAAATTCTTTAAACTGCAAAAGATGAAGAAAGAAATCCTTCTGCTTGAGCATATGATCAGTTTGTGGGACATTGCGGAGCAAGGGTCCCGAATTGGAATGCAACTTCTAACCATCAAGTTGGAAGATGTGTACTTCTTAACTGGCCTCTCAAAAAGAGGGGTTCCTATAGTTTTGTTTGGACAGAGGTCACTTCCTGAACCCGTGGATGTATACCTGGCACGTTATTGTGTCCCAGGAGCGAGATTGGTGGAAGGTAGAATCCCCATCAAGGATATCAGAGAATTACCCCTTCAGTCTATTGTGTTCACCATCACGAGTGTAATAGGAAGCGCCAGTGCGCATCTGGTGTCAAGATCATAGGTGGCCTATGGTTTGCATTGTTTAGAGCCAACACTGTTTAACTGGAGCGCAACTTTTCTTCAGAACATGAAGGAACATATTTCGAGATGCAGAGCGGGGCAGAAGCAGTTTGGGTATGGTTCTTTCTTGGTCTCATTCTTATTAGAGCGCATCCCTCAGATGCAACCTCAAATAACATTGGTGGTACGGCCAGTGGGAGAACCACGAATGGAGTGATGGACTAGTCTGTCTCCGAGACTAGTGGTAGAGTCAGAGTTTCACTTCACTAGTGACTTCTTCGCTTGGCTAAGACACCAATATCTATGGATAGAAGACTTACCGTATTCCAAGGTGGACTTCCACGGAAGTATGGATTTAGTTCTACCAGCAGGAGAATCTTGGGATGTGTTAGGTAAGAGACCAAACAATACATTGTCAAGTGTTTTTTTTTATTTTACAACATATATATATATATATATATATATATATATNATTGGGTACGTAGAAGAGTTTCTAATAGATGTATCGTTTTCAACATGCAGACAAGGGAGAAGTGCGTCCGGCTGAGATACTAGTACCGGGACGTCACATGAATGCTCAGGTTGCAGTAGATCCAGGGGTGGCAGTGATAGGTCTCCAGGAGGTTGAAAGAAACCTCCAAGGCCTTACGATGGGTATCCCTCCTCTATGTTGGCAAGAAGTGCCCCTACATCTACAGAGACACACCGTGGGGGTGCCCGAGAGTGTTAACTCTCTACTGAGACGAGTAGTCCACGCAGTGATGTGTTAGTCGCAGCATAATGTAGTGCAGAGAGATTAGAGTTCTCTGATGATTGTATGATTGTATGACTTGTTGGACGATATTGTATGGGTGTGAAGACCCAAAATTTTGCTCTTCCAAATACTTTTTTGATGTAATCAAACCTTTTCAGTCACGCCATATATATATACAGTTCTGAGTTTTTTACAATGCCAAAATATTTGCAAATAATGATGTCTGTAATGTGATGTGTTTTAATTTACATGTGGTGTACAATTTATTTTCCTTCATGAAATCTTATCTATGTGTGAGATACCGATCCATGATGTAATTGGCTAACGAATCTGAAACATTATTGAGTTCTCTTGGAATATGTTTGTATTCAATGTAATCAAACATTCATTCAAGGTGACAAACCTGTAGGTGGAGATGTAGCAGGATAAGATTACGAATAGCGTAGACACGATTAAGTTGACAGACCATGAGTTGTGAGTCTAGGTTAACGATCATATGGGAGAAACCTAGGGAGGAGGATTGGGTCAAAATTCTGATGACAGCATGATATTCTGCCATGTTGTTAGTCGCTAATCCTAAGAAAATACCTCCTGAACTCACCAACTTGTCAAACTAGTAAATGACCCATGCTGCAGAAGCAACGTTCTAGGTGTGTCGACTAGCGCCATCCACAAATCCAACAAATATAGGAAAGGAAGACTTCATCTGCGCATGAAAACACAAGACACAGTATGAGTGGCAAAGGTAAAACTTGAGCATGCAAAATAAACAGACACACCAAACCAAAATAAAACAATGTACAAAGCACGCATGTTAGGCGATCTAGGCATAGTACTTTTTAAGGTAAAGCCCGTTCCGGGGCTCACCCAGGGAGATTCCATCATAATCGACTAACTCGTAGGTGCCTTTGTGAAAAACAAATTTCACAATGTAAGGGCCATGCCACAGAGGTTCTAACTTACCTGTCCCTAACTTGTCATGAGCCTGGTCATAGACGAGGACTAAGTCTCCTTCTGCAAAAGTCTGAGGATGAACGGATTTGTCGTATTAATTTTTTATCCGTTTTTTATGTGCCTCGTTAATGAGAGTGGCATCACGACGTGTTTCGTCCAGCCTGGTCAGATATAAGAAACGTTATTCTTCGACAGAAGTATGGGGTAGGAGTTCTACTTTAAGTTTTAGAGATGGAATCTCGCACTCGATTGGTAAAACAACTTCGATGCCATACACTAACTGGAAAGGAGTGAACCCAGTTGCAGATTTTACGGAAGTACGATAAGCCCAGAGAACAGAGAAAAGTTGTAGATGCCAGGATGTCTTGTTTTCCCCTACCATACGTTGAATCATGGTTTTAAGGACCTTGTTGATGGCTTCAACTTGTCCATTGGCTTGAGGGTAGTATGGGGATGCGTTTTCATGGAAAAAACCCAACTTGGCATGCAACTCACTCATCATCTGGTTCTTAAAGTGTGAACCATGATCAATGACAATGGCGCGTGGTACACCAAAACAAGTGATGATGTGGTTAAAAATGAAAAGATCTTCGGTACGGCCATCGTTCAGAAAGGTAGGCATAGCCTCAACCCATTTTGTAAAGTAATCAACGATGACGATTATATAACCCTGCCCCGTGGCAGAGTTAGGATTACACTGCATGAAATCGATACCCCATTTGGTAAAGGGGCCGATGGCGATGACAGGGTGCAATGAAGCAGGGTGCGTTCGTGCCTTTTTGTTAAAAACTTAGCAGGATGGGCATTTTTTGACTACCTCAATGCAATCTTTGAAAATCAAGGGCCAAAAGTAGCCAGCACATAAAATTTTATGGGCTATAGCCATCCCATAAATGTGAACACCACAAGATCCAAGGTGACAGTCATTCAAAATGTGTTCAACCTCTTCATGAGTTAAACATCATCGAAGGATAGTATCAATACCACGACGATACAAAGTTTCGCCGACAATAAGGTAATGATGAGAATGGTGACGAATACATCGATGCTCTTCACGAGAAATGTCAGGTGGAAAACATTGTGTTTGGAGATAAAGGAGGATATCTCCATACCAAGGATCAGATGTGCTGATGAGGAACAAAGTTTTGTCAGGGAGATAATCTCTGGGCTCAACATCTTCATCAGCATGGGAAAGGTCACATATAAGCTCCGCAAACACCAGGGACTTTTTGGCTTTGAACTTCGAAGATTCAAGATCGAATTCCTGAAGGATGATGATCCATTTGGAGTATTTTCCCCCAAGCACTTGACGTGTCAAGATATGATACATGGGGTTTGAGTCCGCAATAATAGTGGTGGTGCGTAGCAGGATGTAGTGGATAAATCTCTGGGCAACGATGATGGCTTCCAGAGCCAGTTTCTCTACATGTGAATATCAGAGTTCGGGTCCAGATAGACTCTTTCTCAGGTAATAGATCACATGTTCTTCATCGTTGAGGTCCTCCTAAACTAACACCATCGCAATAGTGGAAGTAGAGGAAGCTAAGTAAAGGATGTAGTCCTTTGTGTAATCTAGAGGATGCAACAAAGGTGTGTGGGTCAAGGAATGCTTGAGAGCATCAAACAATCGTTGAGCAGTGTCATCCCAGATGAAAGGGGTGTTTTTCTGCAACAATCGCATGAATCCTTTAGTTATCTCAGCATAGTTACAAATGAAATGGCGAAGGAAGTTTGCTTTCCCTTGCAAACTTTGGAGTTGGGTCAAATTAGTAGGCGGGGGTAAAGCTAGAATAGCCTTAATCTTTAAGGGATCCACCCGAATCCCATCCTTAGAGACAACGAAACTGAGGAGTTGACTGGATTCGACAACAAAAATACACTTATGTGGGTTCAAATGGATATGGTAAAACAGACATTGAAGAAAAATAGCCCATAGGTGATCAATGTGATCTTATCGATTGGATGAGTGGGTAGGTAAGTCGTCGAGGTAAGGTTCTACAATATGCTTGATATTGTGGAAAGCATATGACATGGCCCGCTGGAAAGTAGCACCAGCATTTTTAAGACCAAATGGTAGCTTTCAATAGGTGAAAGTTCCCCACGGGAAGATAAAGGTTGTCTTATGTTGATCAGCAGGTAAAATTTCAATATGGTTATACCCGGAGAAACCATCCATGAAATAGAAAATTACACTCCCAGCGCAATTATCAATGATCTGGTCGATGAAGGACATAGGGTAGTTTTCCTTTGGACAAGCCTTATTGAGATCCCTATAGTCAACGCAGACGCGAATGGTTCCCTATTTTTTGGCAACCGGAACAAGGTTGGAAACCCATTCCGTCAAGGGGACAGGATAGATAAAGCCAGATTTCAAAAGTTTCTCAACTTCTGCCTTTATAGCCTCGGTTTTCTTGGGATGAACCGGGAGGATTTTATGTCGAACAGGCTTCACACCTAGGTAAGTCTTGATTTCATGCACAACGATCGAGGGGTCAATCCATGGCATTTCCTCGTAGATCCAAGCGAAGACATCACGGAATTCCTTAAACAGGGCGGTGTAAGAGACCACCTCTTTAGGAATGCAATTAGCACCAAGGTTAACATTTTCTATAATTCCTTCTTTGATCGAAATATCAATAATGATCGTCGTAGAAATATTACCTAGATTCCCCTCAGAAAGAGTATCTTGTGTGAGGATGGGAGATTGCAGAAAATTGGTAACGTCAGGAGGGAAGACAGAGTGTATGTCTTCTTGAATTTCTTCTAGAGGCGGAAGAAAAGAGGATCGATGATGGCTATCATCCCAAGGTACATCGTCAATGCTAATCATTTCCATTATAGATTCATCAGAAGGAAAATTTTGGGTAATGTAATCAATTGCAGACGATAGGGAATTTAACCATGACGACATCGAGTAGGTATTGGGTGCCAATAGATTTGGGTCATCCGGGGAGGGAGAGGCAGATTGAATAGAAACATATGAAGCTTCAGCTGGGCTAAGTGGCATGGTGTCACCTAGTACATCGAATTCCAGAGGACTAGGTACAATCCAAGTGTCAGATGACTCCAGAGATTGATAAGCTGTAGTCAAAATCATATTGATGGTGGCAATATGATGTGTGGTGGGTGGAAGTGGTGTAGGGAAGGTACCCATAAGGCTAGTGTCTTTCAACAAGCCAACACCAACGCTTTCATACGTAATCTCATGGTATCCTAGAAAAGGAATGTTGTTGGTAGCAGGAGCACGAACATCGGGTGTACAAAAATCTAGTTGGTCGATAGTGACAATTTTGACTTGATGAGGGAATTGTACACATCGAAACACTGACGAGGAAACAATAGTCATAGCATAGAACCAACTTCTTCCAAGTAATAGGTTGTAATCGAGGGGGGCATCGACCACCTCGACGTCAACGGTAACGGTTTTGCTGCCCAACTGAATGACTAAGGACTGTAAAAGTCCATGAGGATGAAAACCTTGCCCATCGAAAGCATGTAACATCGTAGGGGATTTGTTAAGGGTAGGTGTTTTCAAGCCTTTCCAACAAGCCAAAGACATGACACAAGTAGAGGCTCCCTCATAAAATATAGTTCGATGGATTTTTTGATTGTGAACAACAACATCGATTTGAAAAGCTATTTGGTGGGAGAGTCGAGACTTATAATCATCTAGATTAAACGTGATATTATTAGATGACTTAGGATTAAAAGTGCCAATTGCATCCAAGAACATTCTACGTTGACTGGGACAGTGTTGTAGAACTTCCAAAGTAGACATAGCACACAGTGCTTGAGCCAAATCTTCAATGATGTTGTAGTTTTGGGCAGCCCGTGAACTAGGATTCAAGGTAGATTTCCGAATAGTGCTCTTAGGAGGGTGTAAGATGGAGTCAAACGAAGGTTTCTCGATCTGGAGTGACCCAGACAAAGGACCAATAGACATAGGATGGTGATGGGTCCGGTAAAGAACCATTAGTGGACTTCAGCTTATTAGGCTTAACTGGTGTGTCGTATTTCGTACTGCGAGTGGTAAAATCAATACCGTTAAACATGTAAATATGGGCACTTGTCGAGGCCTCATCATGGGATTGGATGGAACTGCCCCTAGGAGTGGGGGTTTGAGCAAGCATGGATTATTGTTGTGGAAAAGGATGAGTAAGCACGGTGGGTTGTGAATTTTCTTTAAAACATTTGGCCACTTCATTGCGATGTGGACAATCTCGGGTGTAGTGATTGTCACCACAAATGAGACATGGGAATTTTGGTTTCCGCTGTGGTTGCTTTTCGGTAGCAGGGGTTTGAGTTTGCTTTTTTGGTTGTTCATTGTTATTGTTTTTCTTCGGTTTATTTTTCGTCTTCTTCTTACCTCCGGATTGTTGTGAAGGGGAAGATTGGACTGCATTCACCTTAGAGATCTGAGTTTGAGGGGAGGTAGAAGAGGTTGTGGTCAAACTGGGAGCAGATGTCGAAGCAGACCGCTGGGTTGCTCCAGTCGACTGGGATGTAGATTGGGTTTTGATGGAGCCAATAACGCCATCCGCGTGTGAAGTAGACGATGGTTTGGATGGATCAGTAGTGGCACGGGTAGCATTTGGTATCAATTCGTACAGAGTACTAGATTGTGAATAAACCAAATCTAAGTACTACACCACCCATGGAAACATCACGAGCAATTGGGGGTAACAATGATTTAGTGAACCATTCCACCAATAGTTGGTCAGGAATGATTTCTTTGATCAACCTTCATCGTCGTCTCCATTCATGAATATGATCAGAGATGTGCACGGAGTTCGTTTGACGAAGGGAGGTCAATAGTTCGGTACTCGTTTCGTATCGAATGGGTAGTTGGAAGTGTGTGAGAAAAGACATGGCAAGGGAGTTGAAATATTGAAAAGTACCACGTGCTAGTTCGATATACCACTTGGTTGGCGAGCCCGTAAGTGTTCACTGGAAAAGCCGCAAACGTACATAATCATCCATTAAGGAGTTTGATGAACACCATAAATGGAAGTTCATGACATGGTTGTTTCGATATTCTCCAGATTTGCCATCAAATTTAGGGATATCGGAAGGCAATTTAGCTGGGATCACTGGCCAGTAAGGAGAATGAAGTATAGGATCATTAGTTAACCAGGATAAGTCTAGGAGATCCAGAGTCGCGAGGAATGGTAGCTAACGGTTAACCTGAGGGTGATACTGGTGTGGCATAGGGACACTAGTAGGACCGTAGACTAGGTTAGGTGGATAATTGTATCCAGTAGGTCCTCCTACATATGGTTTTTGCTGACCAGTATAACCAGGGTTCGATGGAGGTTGAGGAAAATTTCCATGAGGATAACCCAGTGGGTTCTGAGCATTATAAGATGGATAATTTACTTGCCCAGGGGGAGGATAATTTTTTTTCCCTTGGGGAGGGTAAGAAGTAGACCTGGTGTTGGCAGCCAATTCACATTTTTCATTGTCTCATAACCTGCCTACACCAATGTTTCACAAACATTGATTTTTCGTCGCAATTTTCAAATGAACGATGCTTGTATTCTTTGCGCCTTTTTGCACACCTATCTTCGTTTTGTTTTCACGACTGTAAGCGTGAAAACTTAGTCCTTCAAAGTCACAGAGATATGAATGGGGTATATTGACTAGTGACCTAGATCTAATTGAACGATTGGATGGACATAAAGATATTGTTTATGGAGCATATGACCCAAATTTTTTGACAAGGTGGCATTCAAAAAGAGATTTTTTTTGCTCACTCGACATTGGCAACATACTCAAGATGGCACATATACTATCTTGCAATATCTAACTATGATTAAGCCGTGGCCTGTAAAGTCTGGTTGTCAACATATTAAGCTAAATCCTACTGTTTGGGAAATCAGGAAGGCAAGTCCAGGGAAACCACAAGGAAATCAGAGTTCTTTTGTGACTCAAGCAATGGAGATACATTCTTCAAGTTGGGGACATTGGAAGAAGAGATATTTTGCCAAATTTGAAAAGACTGTTCCATATATCTTACTCTGTCAAATAGCAGGTTTAAGAGGATACTTTGGAGAAAATCCTAGTCTCAGTCCTGAGCCATCGATGGGTACTGTGAATAAGAAAAATCAAAATATTTCAGATGTCAGTGGCGAATCTGAGGAATTCGAAACAAACAAGCACTTTTATGATGTGATTGCTGCTGATAGACTTTTTGTATAGGTCAAAGAAGTGAACATTGTTTATGGACTTTGTCTTACTAGAGTGATATCTCAAATTTTTGACAAAGCCCTGATGGAGCCAACATTTTGTGAAATGTATGCAAAATTTTGTGTCCAATTAGTTGCCGAAGTGCCTGAATTTTATAAAGACAATGAAAAAATTATATTCAAGAGAGAACTCCTGAACAAGTGTCAGGAAGAATTTGAAAGAGATGAAATGGAACAGACAGAATGCTGATAGGAATGAAGGGGATAGTGATTTAAAAATGCCAGCGTAGGTTCCATGAAGAGGAACAAATGCAATACACACACAAAAGAAGCACGAAATGACAGGGCAATGTTTGGAGGCAGTTGCTGCTTCAAAAGCTCTATCTTACGGGTTTATCAGTTGTTCACATTAGATCCTCCAGTTTTTGGACAGTCGTGGCTACTTGCTGATTACTTTGAGCCATGGCTTGTGGCCATTATTGGTGCTTGTGACAGAAATTGCTCAGACTATTATATGAGTAGATCTCTCTTTTAAAGCATTGTAGGTGGGAAATTAGTGCTGCTGCTACCTTCAGGAGTGGAGTGATTTCAATCTAATTGTCCTACTGAAGCTGCTAGTGTATGCTTTGGATCTGGTGGCAATATTTTTCATCTTTAAATTCCCTACAATCAATTCTAGATGGATTTATTGATATGCAAAACAAATGGATGTAGGAGTTTTACCTCTATATGGATAGATTGAGTTGCATTCACACCAAAAGATTTATTTGATATTTGTTTTGATTGAAATAGATTTAATTAAGATTCTGTTTGTCCTAATTTAGCATGGCAGTTTTGGTTTGTTGTGATTTAAATGATTTGCTTTGTTTTTGGTTAGTAATAAAATATTTGTTTTAATATATTTCTGTTAGTTTTAATTGATTTAAAACAGGTATGTTCTCAAATTAGATCAGCTACAGAATCAACTGATTCTGTAGCTAGTCTACAGGATCAGATTTTTACCATTTTATTAACAAAATATCTTTTAAACTTGTTTATTTTTGCCTCTTTTCAGGTACATACGAATTGCAGTGATCAAATGGGCATGCTGTAACAGTTTAGGAGATATTTTAGATTTGGTTGTGTCTTAGGTTGTCAAGTTTGAATCAGATATTGGGAATATCTTCCCAGATTTTGTAAAACAATTTGCTATTATTCACAAGGATGTTTTACCTTGTGAGAAACCTATATAAACCTATGGTTTTTGTAATAAAGATCATCCTCAGTTGTGGGAGAACAAGGATATGTAATTATGATTCAAACTGGAGCAGAATTGATGTTTTGTCATAGCTTTTGCTTTTCAATATATCGACACTTTGTTCCAAGTTTTGTATATCATTTTGTTTATGGTTTAGTATTACTTTGCTATCTAAATCTAATGCAAATGATATAATTTCTTACTGTTATACATATCTTGTTTCTTCCAAAGAGATAAAGAACATAACAGTTGTTGATTCATTTTATGAATGATAGCTTTGTCTTCTTCATAGATTGAATTGTTACATATAAGTTTTCTGCATAATAGGTTTCCCTTATTGCAGAGATTTATCATCATAAAACTGTTATGATTTTCTTTTATGTCTTGTTTGTCCTGTAACATACTTCAAGAAGTAGCACAACTGATCGTTTACGAAAGTCTTAAGGACTAAATGGTGTGAATTTCTTCCTCCAACCAGCTTAAGAAGTCATCTTACACAGGGCAGACTTGGAGCGTTTCCAAGTCAATTAGTTAGATGTTTACTGTTTATGTTAAGTAGTTTAATATAAATGATAGTTTATTTAGATTTATATTACATTGTTTAATTTCAGTAATATATATTAGATTGTTTAATTTCAGTAGTTTTTATTTCCTTTTCATAAAACATAAAAGATAAAAAAGAGATTCTTGGCTGTCTTAGGGCAGCGAACACATGAGTTTCGCAGGTTTTAATCAAATCTGTAGGTTGTCCATAGTGTACATTTGTGAATAAGAAATATTGCAGCTGATAATTAGGTAATTGATTTGAGTTATTATAATCATAGTTAGTGTCTTGTATATATAGTAGTTAGTAGTTTATAGTTAGAATAGTGTAGTTATTTTAGTTTATTAGTTTCTAGTTTCCTTTATTTTAGTTAGTTTCTTGTATTCAGTTATAGTTTAGTTTGTTTTATTTAGTTTAGTTAGATTTCTTAACTCAGATCATTTCTCTTTGGTTTCCATACGAGACCTTAGGGCGGCCAACAGAGCCGTTAAACTCGTCAGGGTGGTCCATTCCAAACGGCTTGGGTTATTTAGACAACCCCGGACCGGTTCCACTCTCCCAGTTGACGGACGGTCAATTTCGCCCATCAACACCTGGGAGGCGGATACACATTAGGCCTATGGGGAGGATAAATAGTTGACCCTTGGGGAGGATAAGGTTGTGGTCCTTGAGGAATCCAAGTGGTGTTTGGGACGCTCGGATAAGGTTGTACATAGGATAGCCTAGAAGGGACAAGATTTGATACTCCTCCTTGTGGGTTATGATATGATTTCCCCCCAGTGTGGGGTTGGGTAAAGGTGCCCCCTGAAGGTACGCCCCAGGGTTGTGAAGGGTTTCCAACAAACGAAGGTTTCCCCCCTGCTAGCGGTGGATTAACGACTGAGATATGACTGGCAAAAGGAGGTTGCCCCCCGGGAGGAACCAGGAAAGGTGGCTTTCCCTCGGGAGGGGTAAGCCCGCCATGGGATGGTGGTCCTCCAGGAGGGACGGGTCCGCTAGATGGCGGTTTCCCTCTAGTTGGTTGTATTTGGTTGGCAAGGGTCTGCATTCTCTGGTGCAAAAATGTCCCCACAAAATTGGGTGGAACATGCAGAGTTGTAGGGTTAAAGTTTGTAAAAACGGAAGTAGGTGTTAAGAACCAAACATCAATATAGCATAGAAAAACCTCAGGAAAAGTACTCAACGCCTTGAAAAAGAGATAATTTCAGATAATAAGCCTCTTCGAGGGGGAAACCTCCTTTTACCCCACTTAAATGTTCAAGTACAAGA
>JASDQU010103373.1:472784-497738 GCA_032191745.1 Picea mariana | reverse complement strand
GATCAATCACTTGGGTTACACTCTTTTGATGAAGAGTGGGGTTTATCGATGATGGAACTATATCAGCTACATGGGTTTGTGGTTCAATCGAGGAGGAAACTGGATTGACCATCTGATCAACCGGACTGACCAGGGATGGAACCGGATTGACTAGTCCATCAACTAACGATGGGTTGGAGGAAATATTACGATAACCTTTTGGAAGTTGAAGTTTTTCCAATAGAGAAGAAGCCTCGTCCATACGAGGACAAAGGTGAGGGTAATGATCACCTTTACATAACATGCAAGGGAACTGGACAATTTTCTTCTTCTTACCAACCTTAACATCACTAGTTGATGGGGTATCATCGGCATGATCGGCAAAGGTCGATGACGTGGAGGACCACATTTCTAAGACCTTGGGAACACCAAGGCAATCCCTCAGAAAATGGTCACCCTTACAAAGATTGCAAGGGAATTTGGGTTTCAGATTCTTTATTTTAATCTTATTGACCTCATCAACACTCCTAGTACTATTAACAGTAACTAGTTTCTTGGATCCAACATTTGATGTTGTTAAGGCCTTGGTCCTTTTCAGGCTCTTCTTCTTCTTCTCGTTCTGTTTCTTCTTCTTCTGATCAACCTGGCTACTTGCTTTAGAGCTTTCACTAGGAGAAGGAGAAATGGAAGGAGACTTAATGGGCGAAGAAGGTGAAAAGTCAACATGAGGTTGATGTGTGGGTGGTGTACTGACATCTAAAGTATTAGGGGCAGCTAAAACATTGGGAAGATTCAAGATCACCAGAGTGGGGAACAACCAAACCGATAATTCGATGGTGATTCCTGAAAGACTCAGTGTGGCAATGTACAGAGGACCAAAGTTTCCAAATGAAGGAAAGGTATAAGGTTCCCCAGGAGAAGGGGTTCCTCCATTGGTACTCTCAGGATTCGATGCCATTAACACTAAATCAACCTAAGGTATACTAACTAACACAACCAACACATGCTATGAATCTGCAAAGAAAACAATCAAACAAAACCTTCCCAAAATGAAACCACTAGTTGGTGATGAAATCCAACATCGTGAGATCAAAATAGGAAGAGGCGAGGATAGAGTGGTTGGATCAATTACGTTGGCAACCTTCTTAACAGACTTATGCCTTGGTGTAAGATTCCATGTAGTAATTGTGGATTTACCTTCCAAGGAGCCCGAGTGAGTTTGACCAACGTCTGTTCCAGGTATAGTGAAACTTCCCTTCACCGTCACCTTGTGTGGGACCCTAAATATTATGGATACTAAGGTCACCAATTCGCAGTCAGTCCCTGGGAGGGTACAGTCGACAATCCAGTCAAAACGTATGGGAAGGATAACAATTCTGAAATCAACTCGAGAGGCTCCCACACATAATCGTGGGTATACCTTCAAGTGACCCCCAATATACGATCTAACCACTACAAATAGTTGGGCCACAAGAGGCTCCGTAAATCACCCGAATGCGACCTCGTGCATAACCCCTGTGTAAGAGGGGTATCCTAGAAATCCTATATGAAAATTGAATTTTCTCTTCCTATCGTAAGATGCTAAGTTTGTTTGATAGCTTTGGAAAGTTATCCTTTCAACCTATTCCAAGTCCCTACACCTTAAATTAATGTAGGTTTGCTAACAAAGATGTAAAAAGTCTGATAAATTTTAGTTAAGCGTTGATTTTAGTGGTTGTTTTTTACTTAGAGGTGTATGAGAGTGAAGACTGATGATATTATTACTCAATTCCCAAAACATGCATAAGAAATGATAAGCAGTCTTTTCTTTCAATGAATGTCTAATTAAGGGAAGGAGAAGGATTTTCCTTTCACTGTCAAACACCAAGATGAAATGACCTCATGCAATATTCCTCAATAAGGAATCCAAATGCAATGCTAAATTGTTTATATGTGACTGATAACCAGTAGATGTAAAGCTTCCTATGCTAATCGGACTTCAAGAGTTGTGAGATTTAAGCAAACTTCACATAAACCAAAAGACACCCTTGTTGTGATCAAACAAGAAACAGAAAGACAAAAACTCAAAAGGAAGGAGAAAGAGATTGGACAAGATGATTCAAAGATCAGAAAGAAAAGTAGAAAAGACCTTTGAAAACCCTTACAAAGTTTTCAGTCATTTAGATAAACGAGAAGAAAACGACAAATTGACTCTAAATCGTGAAGGACAAATTGCAAAGTAAGGAAAAATGTCAAAAAAAATCCAAACAAAAGAGGATGAATCCTTAGACAATAGGGTATTGAAGGCCAATACCAAGATGGACTGAGAGTATGAGACCCTGAGCAAATGTAAAAAGCAGAAACTAAACCCCAAAAATTGAAAAACTAGAGGATTTTTCATAGAAAAAGGGTGAGCGCTCTAGTGTAAGGGGCACCAGAGCATTATAACGCTCTGTGTAGGACCACCAGGGAGTGTTGGTGCTCTGATAACAAGGGTATTGGAGCGCGCTGCTTCAAAAGCTCAGAAAAGTTCCCAGAAACTCAAAAATTCAAGAAAATTCAGTCAATCAAGGTGATCATGATGACATAAAGAGGCAATCAAACCATTCTAAGAATACAAAAGACAATATGGAAAAGGTCAAATGATTGGCCAAAGGGTCAAAACAAGATCTGGGAAAGGAAACAAAAATCATAGTTCCTCCCCAGTGGAGTCGCCAATTTCTGTTATAGGATAATCCTCCTGTGGACATGCGAATTCTCTCGAGGTCCTTAGACTCCTAAGACCAAGACAAAGAAATGCTTAACATGGACACTGACATCTTTTTATATCTAGATAAGATAATGTATGAAGAGGAAGGAGAAAAGAAGTACCTTTTTAACATCATTTGTCCCTGCACGGTCCGAATTGAGCTTCAATCCTAAACTCTTCGATGATCCCTGGAGACAAACATATATACGACCAACTTCCTACTCTACTAGGATTACCTCAAAATTAGATCTATCTACTAGAGACAAGTTCATGTGAGATCAAACATAGACTTGAAAGAAACAGGCCAAGCATATTATATTAATGAGAACAACAATGAAGAATACTTACAACCATAGATGTGAGTGCAGCAGCTTCATCAAGCTCTCCTTGTCCAAACCCTTGCTTAAATAGTCCACGCACAGAATTTTGATCTTCCAAATGACATCTCCCTTATGAGATCATAAGTTAGATGCTTCACAATAATTTCCATCCCCTTTCACCATGATAAGGCCTCCTTATATAGGCTTGAAGAGGCCCAACCACTTGAGATATCTTTGGGGTAAGTTGAGGATTCTCCTCCTTTAGTTATGGATCTTTCCTAAGATCATGGCTTGACCAAGGATTCAAATCCAAATGCCTTCAGAGATTGAAGGGATCTCTTCCAGATTTTCCTTAACAAGTCAAAACTTGCTCAGAAAAGGCAGCGTTCCCTCAAAAGGGGCACTAGAGCGCTATAGCACTCCCCTAAAAGGGTGCACACAACACCAACACTCCCTGTCAGTGTATAGGGGAGCACTCCTCTCCAAAAATGTCTTTTGAGTGGATTTTCCAGTGGAAAAAGGTTTATAAACTTTGTTAACCCATTCCTCTTCTTCGAAATCAGTTGTTTTAGGTGTTTCAAGTGTCCTTCTAATGTCGTTATAGGCACAACATAGACAGTATGGAAGTATGCTTTCTCTGACACTTGTGACACTTGTGACCAAAATGCGACACTTGTAATATTGATAACGACGACACTAGGCCATTGTCGTAATGAGTAATTTTGACGTGTAACACCTTATCTCCTTGCACAAATGTTTTAGTCTTAATGTGCCTGTCATGCCAAGCTTTATGCCTTTCTTTCCCAACTGATTGATGAAAGTCTACCAAAAACCCGGTCTCCTCAAGTTCTTGCATCTTCGTAACCCTCTGCGAGACTGATTCATTCTCTGACATGTGTGTAATCCGTGCAATGTATAGAATCGGGGTGATGAACTCTGCAGGTACCACAAACGCTTTCCCATAAACTAGTTGAAATGGAGTATACTTGTGGAGTTTATTTGTGGTTGTCCTATAAGCCCATAAAACTATTGGGAATCCGTCATCCCAATCTTCCCTATTTTCACAACAAACCTTCGTTAATCCTCTCTCCAAAATCTTGTTAAACGCCTCTACTGTGCCATTGGCTTGTGGGTGGTAGGGGATAATTTTATGATGTTGGATTAAGAATTATGTTATAATCTTTGTTATTGTACTACTGATAAAATGACCACCCTGATCACTGGTCAGACTCCTAGGACATCCAAACCAAGTGATAATGCTTTCAAAAATAAACCTGGCAGCAATATCGGTCGATAAATCCTAAACAGATGTTGCCATAGCCCATCGTGTAAGGTAATCATTTTCGGTAATAATATACCTGGATTTTGAGTGCTTAGTCATGTGGTTGATTGGTCCAATAAAGTCAAACTCCCACTTCTCGAATCCTTGCAGAGCTCGAAATGGCTGAAGAGGTAATTAATCTCGTCATGATGGCTTGCCTACTCTCTGACAGACGTCGCAAGATCTAGCATATTCCTTTTCATCCTTGAAGAGTGTGGGCCACCATAATATGGCTTGGAGGACCTTCTGTGCAGTGGCCTTTCCTCCAACATGGCCTCCCACAACTCTACTATGGCACTCCCACAATATGTCTTGTCTTTTGTGGTCTAAGACACACCTCCTAAGGATACTATCTAGGCCCAACTTATACAATTGCCTCACAATCAATTTATAGTCCGTTGCTCGAACCACCATATGACGTTTCTGAGTTGCGGAGTACATTTTTGGGCAGGCCCCTGTGCTTAAGAAGACTGTTATGTCTTCCAGGTATTATGGTACAGCCTCAACCCAGAACAGGTTTTTATTTGGGAGTTGATCATCGACTGCTCTACCACTTTCTCCTGACTCTAATATGGACAAGTGATTAGGGCCCACGTTGCATCTTCCAGGTTTGATGATCACCTCAAATGAAAATTCCTGAAACAGTAACAACCATCGAAAGGGTTTCTCTTGTATCTTTCACATATTTTCCTCGCAGCTTCGCTTCTTTCCATATGAAGGCGTCACAATTTTTCTCCCACCACTAGTGAATATCGGGTCGGTGAATCCATGGAATAATACTCCCTACTGGTTCCCTTTTAAAGTAGGTCCCGACAACATGACCATTTTGTTGGCGCAAATTTGATGAGACCAGGGTCCTTCTTAGGTTACCAACAAAAGGTACTGAGTAGTTTAGAGCGCTGGAATTTTCATCTTCTCCAGAGAGAAGAAGTCTCACCTGAAGCGTAGCCAAGACAAGAAGATAGGGAAGGGTAAGGAGAATACTTAGGTAGATCTCCAGAATCATCAAGATTCAACATAGTCTTGCGCAATATGAACTAACAAGTAGCATATCTGAGCTCATTCATAACTAATAATAAAGACAATAGAGTTGTGACCGCATTTGCAACCAACTATAACATACTGATCTTATCAGAAATGAAGAAGTAAAGTAAAATGACAATTCATAGACATAGACACATAATTACACAAAATCTTTAAAAATTTTAGGTCCTTCCATATATTATCATCAAAAGGGTTTCTCAGATACAATCCAACAGATACAATTCATTACTCTATTACAATATTTTCTGGCTCCGAACTCATTCCTCAGATATCTATCTACCCTTTTCTCAAAATGGATATTAATTACAATAACAAAACCTCAATGGAGTGAATGATAATCCCGTATAACCCTTTACAGTCATATACATCTCATATATATAAGCCAATTGTGATTTTCTGGTTTGAGACTTCGCATGCTTTCTTGTTCTTGTTTTGTTGTAACTTATTTCTCCTTACTGGTGTTGCGTTGTCCTTCTTTCCAACCATTTTTTGTTTCCTCCCTTGCTCTGTTGTCCAGATCCTTTGTGGCTTTCGCAACTTGTGTTTGACCAAAATTGGGACTTTTGTCTTCCTTGTGCAACTTCTAATCAACAAAATGAAGGGCCCAACGCAACCCTGTTGTTGACCCTTCATTTCATCAGGTTTAGCCGGTGTTTTAGGATTAGGGTTTGTAATACCATTTTGAGTATCAGAGTTCTTCCCTACTTCCCCTTATGTCCTTGTCGATGTTTCCTCGTCAACCATTTTTGGGATGAGTGACTATGTTTCAGAAGTTGTAAAATCTTCTAGCTCAATGACGTTCTCGGGCTCCACCATCCTTTCCTTCCTCCTTTGACCTTGTTGAGTAACCCATACATACTGTCTTGGAGTGAAAAACTTCGATGGTGTCATGTTGTATCTGGTTTGAACACTTGCTCTCTTCTTCACACAATTACACCTAGGGAATACACTTCTATCTCACTTTGTGCTAAAAAAATCACTAAGTGTTGAGCTAACCCGTGCTTTCCGCACTTTATAGACCCGGTCATAATTTTTTTTCACTTTTTCTGTGCATTTGCACCAAGTCCAATTTTTCATGCGCGTTGTCTTTCTATGTTATCGCGGTATTTGTTGCGCGCAACGTTTTTCCACTTTCCTGTTGTTTAACCAACTTCTGCCTCTTTTTGTATTTTTCTACTTTTTCTATTTTTGTATTTCTTTTTCTTCTTTTTCTCCTTTTTTATTTATTTTTGTTAGTTTTCTTTCCTAATATCTACTATAGTACACTATATACATGAATTTCTTATTGCACTGCAATTACGAAGAGTTAGTAGGTCGATTGTCCCTATACATTTTCAGTCGACTACCATTCACCATTCCTTTAGTTTTGTGCCTCCCAAGCCCTTGATCTGCATAGATCCTCCATCTATGATAGTATTTACTTCATATGGCCCTAGTCAATGCATTTTGAACTTACCAGGGTGTTGCAAAAATTTGTTTTCATAGAGAAGAACTAGGTCTCCCTCCTTAAACCTCTTATTTTTAATGTGTTTTTCATGCCATGATTTGTTCCTTTCTTTATGTACCTCTTGGTGAAATCCTTCCATAATCCTTTCTTCTTCCATTTCCATCAGTTGAATTAACCTCTCCTATACTTTTCCCATTTCTGTCATATTCGTAATTGTTGCTACGCACAGACTGGGTACTAGAAATTTTAACGGCACCACTGCTTCCTATCCATACACCAATCTTAATGGTGTATCTCCTATCAACTTCTTACATGTAGTCCTGTATTCCCATAGTACTGATGGTATTTTCAAATCCCAGTCATCCATGTTAACATTGCAGATCTTAGTCAAGGCATTTTCCAAAATCTTGTTGAAAGCTTCTACTATCCCATTTGCCTGAGGATGATATGGTGTACTCTTCTGGTGATATACTTAAAAATCCTCAATCATATCCTTCATGGTACTATTAATAAAAAGGGTGCCTTGGTCACTCATTAGAATCCCGGGACATCCAAATCTTGTGATCACCTTCTCAAATAAAAAGTGTGATGTTGTCTCTGTGCTACAATCCTTGGCTGGTGTTGCTTCTTCCCATCTGGTTAAGTATTTGGTCACAATAATGATATATTTATCTCCTAACCTTCTTTTTGGTGGATTAATAGGTCTGACAGAATATATTTCCCATTTGTCAAATACCTACAGAGTTACTTGTGGTCTCGGGGGCATCTCATTCCTCATGTTGGGTTTGCCAACCCTCTGACAGACATCACAGTTTTGGAAATATTCTTTGGCATATTTATGAACTATTGGCCACCATAAACCTACATGCAATACCTTTTGTGCAGTAGCATTTCTGGCATAGTGTCCTCCAGCTATACCTTCATGAGCTTCTGCTAAAACCATGGGTCGTTGATGTTCCAATACACACCTTCTCAAAATGTTGTCTGCACCCATATTTTATAAATGAACTGCAATGAGTTGATAGTATGCAGCTCTTACTACCATATTTGTGTTCTGTGCAGTACTAAACTTCTTGTGGTGTAACTCCTGTACTTAATAATTCAATGACATTAGTGAAATATTCATCAGCTACCTGTACTAAAAATAAATATGCATTAGGGAAGTTGTCTTCCAATTTAGTAGGTTATTCTCCATTTGTTACCCTTGACAAGTGATCAGGTCCTGCATGCAACTTCCCTGGTTTGACTATTACTTCAAAATCAAATTCTTGGAATATTAACAACCATCTATAGATCCTCCCCCCCAATACTGGGTTGTTGACTAGATATTTTAGGGGAGAATGATCTCTGAACATTTTAAAATGCTTTCCCAATAAATAATGTCTAAATTTATGAAGTGCATATACCATGGATAGGTATTCACTTCCTTTGGTGTTATAATTCTACTCAGTTTCTGACAACTTCCTGCTTGCAAAGGCTATAGGATGGTCTAAGTCGCCTGCTCCTGGTTGGGCCAGAACTGCTCCAAGTGTTATTGTTGATGCATCTACATGCACATGAAATGTATTTTCCCAATATGGAAACACTAATATAGGTGATGTCACCATCTTTTCCTTTAGAGTATCCAATCTTTGTTGAAAATCCTCATTCCACTAAAATTTGATGTCCTTCTTCAACATTTTTTACATCGGTGCAATAATATGTGCATACCCCTTTATAAAATTCCTATAGTATCATGTATGTCCTAGTGTGGCTCTTAACTAGCGCACTGACTTTGGTGGTGGTAAGTTCACAATGACTGCAATCTTAGCAGGGTCAACCAGTAAGCTCTATTTTCACACTATATGTCCCAACAATATCCCAAAAGGTGTACCAAAAATGCATTTCTTGATGTTTAATGATATCTAACATTGCCTGCATCTTTCCAACATTAATCTTAAAACTTCTACATGATCTTTCAAAAGACTATACACAGTCCAGTCATCCAGATAGACTTCTAGAAACTAATGTGTGAACTCCTTAAAAGTAGCTATGACCACCCTTGAAAAGATAGCTAATGCATTCTTCAATCCAAAGAGCATGACTGTATATTGGTAGGATCCCCATTCTGTAGCAAAGGTAGTCTTATACCTGTCTTCTGGAGCTATTTTGATCTGATAGTAACCTGAGAATCCATCTGTGAATGTGTATGCTTCCTGGACTCCCACATTCTCCAAGACCTCATCTGTGAAAGGGGTAGGGAAAGGATCATGTAAAAAAGCATCATTGATTTTTCTCAAATCTAAACAGATCCTTATCCCCCCTTGCTTCTTTTCCTGGAATACCATGGGACTGATCCATTAAGATTCCTCTACTAGCTCTATGATGCCAACTTCCAACATTCAGTCAATTTTTGCTTTCACCTTCTGCTTATAAATTGGATTCAACCTGTAAGGTCTCTGTCTGATAGGTCCAGCCTCTGGTTTTAGGGGTATTTTCATCTCTCCTAGATCACCTGCTATGCCTTTCATCTTTGTAAAAGTTGTTGGAAACATGTCACTGTATTCGCACAGTAACTCTATTATCATTTCTGATGTTTTCTCATCCCAGTAGTCTCCAATGCTTGCCATTTTAGGATTTTATTTTGTTCCAATGTTCACTTTATTGACCTTGACTGGTGCAGCAAATGCCTTTGACTTCAGAGAGGGACCTTCCACCTCTCTCTCTCCTTCAATTTCTGTGATATGAATGGTGTGTGAATCATCTTCATTTGGTGCTTCCTCTTCGACATGATAGCATGAGAGTAACTCTTTGACTCCCTGCCTGTTCTTTTATTGATATTCTGTTTTAATTTAGACCTTTGGTTCATCAAAAAATATCACTCCTCATATCATCTTCAGGGATGAATCAATTTTGGGGTTCTTATGCTCAAATGAGAAGGTTACTACAAAATTTTGTTGTAATATGGTCCATTTTGTAGTGCCTTTGCGCATCTCCTGGTCTATGTACTAGTTCCTTGGGATCCCTTCCAATGTATGAATGAAGTGATGAGGCCATTCCTCTAGTGGTGTCATCCTCCACTGTGTTCTTCATTTCTCTAGGTGTTCAATTGGTGTTCCTCTCCCATCATACTTCTACATTGTAGTGCTCCCCTGTTCTACTACAAATCTAATGCGCAGTATTCTTTTACACTAATAACAATCCTGAATTGTTTCTTTGTTTGCACCCCACCATCTTGCAGGTGTTTCCTTGAGTGTAATATCCAGGGATAAGAGCCTCTGATTTTACAAAAAATCCTCCTCATATTTTGTCAAGAATTCCTCTAATTCGTTTAGCCCATGAAAAATAGGAGGTTCCCTTATATCTGTACCAACCCAGCTTACTGTGCAATCTATTATTGTGCACCTTCTTGTGGAGACTTCATGTAGTCTTTGTTGCCAATTCTCCAAACCTGTGTCTGAATCTGAAGCACATAATGTAATGATTCTCCAGCTGAGTACCCCATCTTTGGTTGGGTTGAAATAATCTTCTTCTCACGCAGTGGCTTTGTGTAACTGATTTATTTCTTCCAAATCCAAACAGGTCGCGTCTACAAACATTTATCCTTCTGAAGGATCCAATGGTGCAATAACTCTATATTTGCCTGATTAAAAATTCAATTTCCTTGTATTCAGGTTGACCACAACCTGGTTATAAAATTATCAATCCAATCCAAGTAATGTTGGGTAAGGTGTTGTGCCATCTATTATCTCTATCACTTAAAATTCTACCACAATGCGCACTCCATCCAAATCTACTGTTACACCTTTAAGCCTTCCAATTGGTAACACTCTGTGCTAATTTGATAGTTTCAACTGGACAGGTGAATAGCCTAATGTGGTTTCCCCCATACATTTCCATGTATTCTTGGTCCAGATGTTTACTTCAGAGAATAAATCCAGTATGATATCTCCCATGTTTAAGTCCCCAATGTTTTCATTTAGCCTAAATTCTCTGCTTTTCCTTCTTCTTGTATGGTGATGATTGATTATTTTATTCTCTAACTTCCCTTCTACCTCTGTGTTACATCTTTCTAGAAGGTTTTGTAAGACCTTAACAGATGATGGATCATTCAATAACTTAAAAGAGGATTGCAGAAAAGTTTTGATCATACTTACTTTCTCTAAAGGTTATCCTTTATTGGTGTGATCCATTGAATATGGCATCTCACACATTGGTGGGTCCTAAGTTTGGTATGCAACTGATGTAGATGCAATGTTATCCTTGAGAATATCTTGTCTGGCCTCCTTAAATGTGTTAGCGCTGGAAGTCGCTCCTGGATTGCTTGCAGAAGCAAAGCCCAACGCCCATCAGTTTTTATGTCACGGTTTGATAAATGGGCAATCAAATGGGTAGAGACTCGAAAAGGTATCACTTCAAAATAGGAACTATGTCTGATAGCAAGGAACAAAGGAGGTCTTGACCCAACTTCAGTAAAGGATTTGATTTAAATATGGGCAGGTGGAAGACTTGGGAGAAAAATGAACAAACTATCTTAGGCAACAGGCCTTTCGGTAGCTCGTAGAGGAAAAACCTTGAATACAAGATCTGCTTGGTTCAGGGCTTCAAGAAACTGAAGGGAAGACTTGACTGGATCCTCCAATTCCAAGTCGTTCAGTGCTGAGAAGTTCACAGGGACTATTTAGAACAACACAATTGTTACAATGATCCAACATACATCATCCTATAACAGTCACAACTCGACTGGATCCTCCAATTCTGAGCTGCTTTAATACAGTATATACAAAGACATGAAAGAAACTGACATTCATCAGGCAAGAAGTCTCAAAAGTCCAGAAATAACCAGAAAACAATTCTTCATTAAAGTTTTTACAACTGGGAGTCTTGCTCAACCATCGATCCATACAAAAATTGCAAAAACGCCTACATATACTTCAAACAACAACATCAGCAAAAACAAGACGTTGCATTAAAAACATTGCATCTACATGTCTTCTGACAGTCTGCCCATGTAGACTCAGGATGATCGTGCGCCTCTGACAGACGCCATCTTAACTACGCGAGGCTCTAGCAAGGGGAGTAGTTGATTCATTAAGTGCCTAGCTATCGCGTATAGACTTTGGCTAGTCAAGAACTCGGGCATGGCTCTTTCATAAAAAGGGGATACAAGACCCTCTCGAGCAGACCGCCTGCCAGACCCGCCATACTTTGCAATTGATGAGTGAGGCAAGGTTTCGACCACCCTTTCTCTTCTTCCTTTATTCCCAACAGGTACCGGGATTTAGATCACATCGAATCAGTGCCTGGAGAACACAGTGCCCCCCCTCTGAAACTCAATTCGGTGCTTTGGGACCTGAGTGGCCAGATGATAAACATTAGTGCCCCTCCTCTAGGCTTGTTCCTTTACGACCAGGTGCCAAAACCATGGGCCTAATTCTGGGCACTATTGGCATTTTGGGGTTCGGGGTTTCGAGAAGTGAAGTGACGAGGAGTAATTTCCCCTCGAACTCCCAAATGCCGATGTGACAGGGATGTGCGCCGCGTGTCCATCAGATGAATAGCCGAGATAGTACATTATTATAAAGAGGTTGTCCCCCTCTCACCCACTCGCTTGATATGACCTGTTGTTGAGACCCTGGGCTCGACACCAAAGGCGCTTTCGACGTTTCGTTGATCGGCACTTCCAAGTGCAATGAGCTGAGAGATCCCTGTTCCCCGAAACCCCGATGCGCGATATGATGACAGGCTGCCACCTATCCCAATTTGATTGGAAGACCCAAGTCCGCTTTGAACCATTGGAGCTCCCTCTTGCTAAATACTGAGCAACTTGACAGCCCCGAAAACCCGATGACCATCGATTTGATTTGTGGATGGATCTCGGCCGCTTACAGCAAAACTTTGCCCGCTCACTTGACTTGTAACCAGAACATAGGTCCTTTCACGCTGTGCTTGGGCGCTTCCTGCGCAACCTGCAGACCTGGATGCTCTCAAGCCCAAGACAAGAATTATCACTAACATTAGGCTCCATGGGGGATAGAGTTGTCCCTATGATGCTCTAAGAACTCATTCCGCAACTTCAGTGCCTTGCTGTTGGGCTATGTAGTCAAGCTCAAAACACCCGCTTATGAAAATATAGGCCAAAAAGTAAAGAAAAGAAAACAAATCTACATGCTCAAAGGAGCTTATTTATATACAGTACTAAACTAATAAAACACTTTACATGGGGCTAGGTGAGAGCATACTTCCACCATAGCCAATCAAGTAACTTCGTGAAGGGAAGCTCTTGCCTTCTGTCAGTGATCACAAGCAGTTGATGTAACCGTGACAGCAGAACGGTTACACTCTTCAACTTCTACTTACAAGATGAAGTTGAGATGGGATATGGCGGCTCCAAAGCATAAGGGAAATGCCACTCCATGTATTTGCTGACAGGGTCATCGAACGAGTGGCCACTTCCAGGAAATTGGCGACAGACAGCCTCTTCTGCTACACAATTGTTCACCCGCAGCCGAATATCTCTGATAAGCACAGGTGGGTGAATAACTAAAGTAGGCTTGATGATCTCAGGTGGTGGCTTCTTACTAACTGGCTCTGAACAAAGGGCAGACTACTCCTCTGGTTCTTTTTCCTCTTCTTGGGTCTCCCCCAGGTCAGATTCGTATTCATCATAAACATCCCCCTCGGGTAAATTCTGCACTTCCTCGTACTGCTCAGCGTCTCCTAAAAGACTGAGATGGCTGATTTCCTCGTGATAATTTTCCCTAGTGAGCAGAGGGAAAGGGTCTGTAACCTGCTCTTGGAAATCCAGCATATTGAGCTCAGACTCTGATCCGTAATTGTCATAAGTGGGTTGGCTGCTCTGATCAAGAAAAGGTGATGTGGGGTTCTGCTGCTCCTCTTCCAGATAATCATCAAAGTCGGGGGGGAACAGAGCTTCTCCAACTTGTAAAAGTGGAGCTATCCCCCGCTCCTCCGTTTCGACCCCAAATGTAAACACATCATGGGAGATCTTATGAAGGAAAAGAGAACAATCCTCTTTCACAACTACCACTTCATCATTTTGTTCTGAGACAACAAGCTCATCGGGGGCAGATGTTAATGCGCTTACGAGATCTTCAATATTATCCTCGAGAGAGCCATCTAGAACATCTGCCTTAGAGACTAGAAAATCCTCCCCATTGTCCTCAGATTTTAACCTTGCATGTTGGGCAGTGAGAGATATCACCCGCTCCATGTCACTCATAGAATCTTCCTCCAAGGCTGGAAGCTCCTCTGCACAGTCTTCAAATTTCAATCTTTCTAATTGGGCAGAGAGATATTTCACCTGCTCCATCAGCTCACTCAAGGCATATCCTTCCTCCCTAGGATCTTCATCACTTTCATAACCTTCCTCTGATGTAGACGAATGGGGAGGAGAAAGGACTGAGTTATGATCCAGGTCATCAAGATCATCCCCATAGCCTACGTCAGAAACATCTTTATCTTGTATAGATTTGCGATATCCCTCACAACAGTTATGAAAAATCAACTCAAAGGGATATAGCTTCCGACAATAGGCAGTGAAAGATGCATGGAATTCACTGAGTGAAGAGATTCTAGCAGGGGGTAAAGAATGATACCATTTATGATCATCCCCTGCTAACGAGAACATGAAAAGTTTTAGTAATACATCCTCATGATGTATCTCCCAATGATGCATGAGTTCATGAAACTCACTGAGGTGCTGAGCAGGGTTGTCCTCTTCACATTTTCCAAATATGGGAAAATAATCGCCCCATTCATCCAGAGAGGGGACAACAATAGGAAAACCAGGAATAACAGAAAAATTAAAAGGAGAAAACCTGCGAGCAAGGATTTTCTCCATATCGAACCAGTGGAGTCGCCAATCGACACTTGAATCATGGAGTCACCATGGTGGAATATGCGCAGCTTCGAATGCGTCTGGTCCTTTTTCACCATCAAAGGCCAGATCCTAACGTTGTTGTTACCCCAGGAAGCTTCTCAGGCTGAGAAAGAAGCTGCTGAAACCTTCTCGAGAAAGCTCCTTAGGGTCAGCTTTTAGGTGTGCTAACAGTAGCCACAGCTAAAAAAATGATGTGGAAACCTTGGAGTCGCCACTGTGGAGTCGCCAGGTGCACAGTAGCAATATTGAAGGGCTCTGATGTCTGATGCACCTTTAGAATCAGAGGCTCAATGTCATTCTGCCCAGGGAAAATCTTCAACTTCGTCCCCGACAACGGAACCAAAAATGTTAGCACTGGAAGTCGCTCCTGGATTTCTTGCATAAGCAGAGCCCAACGCCCATCAGTTTTTATGTCACGGTTTGATAAATGGGAAATCAAATGGGTAGAGACTCGAACATGTATCACTTCAAAATAGGAACTGTGTCTGATAGCAAGGAACAAAGGAGGTCTTGACCCAACTTCAGTCAGGGAGTTGATTTAAAGATGGGCAGGTGGAAGGCTTGGGAGAAGAATGAACAAACTATCTTAGGAAATAGGCCTTTCGGTAGCTCGTAGAGGAAAAACTCTGAATACAAGATCTGCTTGGTTCAAGGCTTCAAGAAACTGAAGGGAAGACTTGACTGGATCCTCCAATTCCAAGTCATTCAGTGTTGAGCAGTTCACAGGGACTGTTTAGAACAACACAACTATTACAGTGATCCAACATACATCATCCTATAACAGTCACAACTCGACTAGATCCTCCAATTTCAAGCTGCTCTAATACAGTATATACAAAGACATGAAAGAAACTGACATTCATCAGGCAAGAAGTCTCAAGAGTCCAGAAATAACCAGAAAACAATTCTTCATTAAAGTTTTTACAACTAGGAGTCTTGCTCAACCATCGATCCATACAATTATGTCGAAAACGCCTACATATACTTCAAACAACAACAACAACAAAAACAAGACGCTGCATTAAAAACATTGTTTCTACATGTCTTCTGACAGTCTGCCCATGTAGACTCAGGATGATCATGTTCCTCTGACAGACGCCATCTTAACTGCTCGAGGCTCTAGCTAGGGGAGTAGCTGATTCATTAAGTGTCGAGCTATCGCGTACAGACTTCGGCTAGTCAAGAACTCGGGCATGGCTCTTTCGGAAAAAGAGGATACAAGACCCTCTCAAGCAGACCTCCTACCAAACCCACCATACTTTTCAATTAATGAGTGAGGCGAGGTTTCAACCACCCTCTCTCTTCTTCCTTTATTCCCAACAGGTACCGGGATTTAGATCACGTCGAATCAGTTCCTGGAGAACACAGTGCCCCCCCCCTCTGAAAATCAATTCGGTGCTTTGGGAACCGAGTGGCCAAATGATAAACATTAGCGCCCCTCCTCTAGGCTTGTTCCTTTACAACCAGGCGCTAAAACCACGGGCCCGATTCTGGGCGCTATCAGCATTTCGGGGTTCAGGGTTTCGAGAAGTGAAGTGATGAGGAGCACTTGCCCCTCGAACTCCCAAATGGCGACGTGACATGGATGTGCACCACGTGTCCGTCAGATGAACGTCCCAGATAGTACGTTATTATAAAGAGGTTGTCCCCCTCTCACCTTCTCGCTTGATATGACCTGGTGTTGAGACCCTGGGCTCGGCGCCAAAGGTGCTTTCGGTGTTTCGCTGATCGACACTTCCAAGTGCAATGAGCTGAGAGCTCCCTGTTCCCCAAAACCCTGATCCGCAATATGCTGACAGGATGCCACCTGTCCCAATTTGATTGGACGACCCAAGTCTGCTTTGAAACATTGGAGCTCCCTCTTGCTAAATCCCGGGTAACTTGACAACCCCGAAAAACCGATGACCGTCGATTTGCTTCGTGGATGGATCTCGACCGCTGATAGAAAAACTTTTCCTGCTCGCTTGAATCATAACCAGAATAGAGTTCCTTTCACACTGTGCTTGGGCGCTTCCTGCGCAACCTGCAGACCTGGATGCTCTCGAGCCCAAGACAAGAATTATCGCTAACAAAATGTTTCCTTTTCTTTCTGCGCGTCAAACTACTTCTACGGCCCGATATTATTATTTACCCATTGGTGTTGAGCTGGATCTTGTTTTGCTGCATCAACTCTTGTCTTGGCTCCTCCTCAAGTAACTATATTGATGTTTTTCCCATCATCCCTAGCTTTTGTAGAAATCCACTGGACATTTTGGTTGTTTTGGTTCCTTTTTTCCTGAATATTTTCCAAGAGTGTTGGGCATACTTCTGTGTCATGGTCTACTGCGCGACAGTACATACATGTCACAGGTGGAAGTGGAAAATCCCTTGCATAATGTCATGATTATTGGCAGTTATGGCATACTACTGGCCCTCGGCCTCGCCCAAATCCTCCTCTACCTCATCCTCCACCTCTCAATCCACCTCTATCTCCTCGTGGTGCATTGTATTGGGGTACCTGGTTATACTGTGCGGGGTTATACTGTGGTTGTGCGGGGTTGAATGGTGGTGGAACCTGGTTGAATTGAGGTGAAAATTTTCCTGTCATCATTTCGTCTTGCAACCTGTAAGTGTTTGAAGTCCTTTCTCTCATTAGTTTCAATGTTATACAGTCCTTATCATCATGACCTACTGATTTGCAAAAATTGCAATACAAACTTTTTGGTACTTTCTTATACTTCTGCATCATTGGACAATGATATGGATCATTCCCATGTGTCTTACAAATCTCACACCATGGTCCTCCTATTGGCAAGGGGTTTGGCACCCCTACTTCCAAGTACCACGCAAAGGTTGGACATTCGTTCTTATGATGTACTTTTGTCCTGCATAGCATACACCAAAAATCTTCTCTTTTCTCTTTTCCCTTATTCTGGTTCAGTTGAAATGTCATATTATTCATATCCTCCTTCAACTCCTCTATTTCTAGATATTCCTACTAATGTTGGTTTTCTTCTAGTTGCAGGGTTGCTTGTAGAGCCTCTGCCTAATTTTGGAAATTTTGTTGTCTCAAAGGATATTTCAAGTGTGGTAACAGTGAGTTCACAAATAAGTGCCTATGTTGCATGCTAGTAATTGAATATTTCAACTTACCTTTCATACATTTGAACCTTTGATCAATATCTCAAACAGACTCACCTAGTTTCTACCTGATTTCAAATCATTTCATTCATGTACTGGTCTTCTGATTTTGGCTTCTGAAACTCGTTTACCAGTAGTTTTTTCACACCTATGATAGTCTTTGGTACTACTTGTGGATTGTTTACATCCAGGCTCATGTACCATTCTAGTGCACGGTTTCTTAGTGTGATATCTAACTATGCGAGCCTTTTATCCTCATCTATGATCTTCTTTTCTTCCTAGTTCTTCTCACGGATGAATAAATTCTTTTTAGGGTCCTCTGACACCTCTCCCCAAAATTCTGGTAATTTGATCTTGGGATCTTGTCCTGCCATTTTGAACTGCATTGAACTATTGTCTTCGTGTGGTGTAGATAATTGATTGTTACTTCCTGAACTTGCTCCCCCAATTGATTTTCCTTGATTAGAACGCTATATTGTTTCTCCTCTTCCACTAAAATTCGGTTGTCTAAACGCTGGTGTTCTTTCATGTGTTATAGTCACACATGGGATTGTAGGTTCCACAGTGACGATGATATGGACTAGAGTTCTGACTTATGTTCCTGACCCTAGCCCTGTTGTTTTCCTTTAGTATGTTGCGCACAATATTTCCTCAATATTCTCTACAGCCCGAAGATCCTCTACCTCTTCTTCATCACTCGCCAAGCCCTCTCTATCGGTTATGGCCCTCTTCTTATTATTCATCTTATATTGGTAAGGTATTCCACTATGCGTCTTTCCAACTGTTTCCATTATCTACTTTATCTGGTCCTCTTTCATCATTATTGGGTCCATGTCCTCCTTCTTCTTCCCCTTATCCATTTCCTTGTCCATATCTCAACCTCCTGTCAGTGCTTCCCCCTTTCCCCCATGTGCGCAAAGAAGTTTAACTATATGATTCCATCTTCATCACACCTTTGTCATAAAATAAAATCTTGATTGAATTATACATCGATCTAATGTACCTACCTCTGGGTCCCTTCAGAAAATCCTTCTTTGCAATAGTGTAGGAATTCACGGTATCTACTTCAAATTCGGGGATAAATCCTGCAACAATAATGTCTAACAATAAATCTATTGCGTGTGTGAATTTGTTATTAACTTGATGTAGCTACTCAATCTCCATAGGATGCCATGCTAGCTGTCTGATCTAGTTCATAGGGTGGTTTGCCTTCAACCTCAATGCCTACTCCTGCAACAGATGAGGGAAATCATAGAAAAATACCTCATGCAAGTCACTAAACACATGTTTGTCGAGATACTTGCACAATGTCAACTTAAGGTTTCTATTCTCCTTCTATGAAAACTCTATTTCCATTGTCCTCAACCATATTTCAATCTCCACCTTTGTTGTATTCCAAGGCCTGAACATTCCCTTCTATGATTTCATCCTCCGTGCTTTTGTTCCACAGATCATGTCCACTCAATGTTGTGCAGTTCTAGCCGACAACAGAACCATTTATTGGTTACTTGGGCTAACCCAAGTTTTTATATCAAATAGGTTTCCAACAAAACCCTCAAAACTATGGGCCCTCCTGGTAAACCAGAAGGCAACGATGCGCACATAGTTCATAACGTAGTCTCACCCGAAATAGATTTTATGGGGGACTGCAATACTCAGGTGTTTGTATTCTAGGAATGAGTGGGGAAGGTGTTTAGATCCTTTTTCTTATACATCATCATCATTAAGAATTCATCTACTTCTATGATTCATTCATCTTTAATCCTATGCATGCAAGAGATTATAAGTAGTTTTAACCATTCATTCTTGAGCTAATGATTAACAAAATAGTAAAAACATTCATTAACAACCACATAGAACACAATATTTTACCATGGTTCACCCCCCCTGAGGCTACGTCCACAAAGATATCGCTTCTTTTCTCTTTTATTTATTCTGCTACAAAATATGCATTGCGCGCATTACATCTTCAGGATTACAATAAAAAATTAGGGTAAGTACCCTCTGGGAGGCTGAATAGATCACACCAGGCTCCTTATCCTGTGACCTAACCCTAAAAAACTAGCTTATTCCACTCTACCACAATCACCATAAAAAACTCATTGCAATCAATAGTTTCCGAACCAACCCTTAACCTAGACCTCCTAGGTATTTATTTATACTACTCTATTGGCTTATAGTCATTACAATATTTGTCAAAAACCCTAACCCTAGCATAGTTAGGCTTGTTTGCATGCACACTGTTAGCACTTGGTAAATTTCCTAGAGGTTGAAAAATAAGAAATCTACAAAGGTAACCTTAACCAACCGCTTTTAAAGATGGGATCTAGCCCTTCCAGCTTCAGAGAGGGATCTCTCTATAGGATTTAGCTTTTTTGAAAAGATATTAGGCTAGGTAAAGGTACGAGTTTGTTTTGTTGTAAAGGGTTTTTAAAGTTGGTTGAGACAAACTACACATCCATTGGGCTATGGGGTCTGTATTTAATAAAATCTGAGATACAACCAGAAACGCCGAAGAAAATCGTCACAAGGCGAGATAACACACTCACTGGATATTTAATAATTAAAATGATGATCAGAAGAAAAGATAAGGAAAATAACTCCAATTAACAAGCACTTAAGAATCTCTTAATTGAAGATATTTAGAAGATGAACATTGAAATCATTAGAATCGGAAACAAGGTATCTTAGATAAATCCTGTAATGTAACGCTATTCGTAAAGATTAGTTATCGAAAAACAAAATGATTACAGAGCAAGAAAACATTAACAGAGAAAATCACATCACCAGTAAAACATGCGTAGGAATCCTGTAAAGTGTCTCTTCTTTATTAATGGCAGATCTCTTCAAAAATAGTACAACTTGATAGCAACAGGGTGTGTGAATCGACAACCCTCAGTACATTGAAAAATGAAGTATTTATAAGTCAAAATACAAACGTTCCTGTCATAACTGATCAGGACGTGTCCATTCTATTTTTAGCATAAATAACTTAACTAATCAAAAACTGTTTGGTGACTCATCACAACTGTTTGCTGGACTTCTGGGTAGGTCGTTGGCGAGGTGCCTTAGCAACCTCTTCTGAATGGACAGGTGAGTGGATCGTGACAGCTCATCTGCTAATCTAGCAGATCGCACAACTCCTCCCATCTGATATGACCTAGCAGTGTGACTTTAAGCAACCTCCAGTACACTTCATCCATATCCATGTACTTGGAAAATGTGGGCTTGATGACGAATATGTGCTTAATTTCATGTTGGATATCAATATCCAACTGCAGGGCCTCTACGAATGCTTTCCCCGAGATACTCCCTTGTACCCCTGCAAATTTGGACCTGGACGCTTCAGTCAACTTCTTTTTATAATCGGGGAGCGTCATTAATTTTTCATTGATGACCTTCATACCAGGTAGGCCTTTTCTTTGCAGAGCATCTATCGTGTGAAAAAACCTTTGCACTCCTTGATCCATAACTTGGATTTTCTCCTCAAGCTGAAGCATGAGGCCTCTTTTGGTCAAGACTCTTTTCACCTCCAATATGGTTTCTATCCTATCTTCGATCTTCAATTCCTCTAGTTCCTCCCTGGTCTTTGAATTAAGGAACCTTATGATTTTGTTAGCTTGGGCTGGCATGTCTCCCAGCTCTGTCCTGATTTTCTCCACAGCTTGTTTGCTCCTCTCGAGCAACTCATTTTGTTCAAACATCATTTGAAACATTGGCCAGATTTCATTTATGGACTTGGAAATATCAGTCCATATCACCTCTTTGGCCTCAACCAGAGTCTTCCCTGCCACGGTCTGCTTTTGGAACTGCTGTAGCTCCTTCCTGATTTGCTCATTCACCTGCTTCTCTTTGGCTAGACTCATTTGGAAAGAAGTCTTTAGCTCTTGGAGATTTTCCACTTCTTTCTTGAGCCTACTGATTTCAGACTCTTGCAAATTCATCCTCTCCATAGACTTGGCCAGGTCTGTGGTTCCTTCCGGTAGTTGCACTGTTGTTGTAGATGGAATCGTTGTGCTCAATCCTGCAATTGGGATAACACTTAATGGTATTCCTTCCATTGTCTGTGTCTATTCTTTCTCTTTCAGTAGTCTTTCCATCTCAGCCTCCATCTCCTTTAACTGAGCATTCTGCTCCATGAGTAATTTTAACATTTCATCCTTTTCACCTTCCTTTTCAGCTATTTCCTTTGCCTGTGAGTCTTCTGTTGGAGGGAGCTTTAGTTGTTTTCTTAAAGACATGATGTCAGCGTTTTTCTTTTTAATCATTTCTTCAGCTTCTTTGACATTCGCCGGGTCGTAACCAATCTTAATGACCAGTTCTTCCAATGTCTTTATCCTGTTGTCTTTCGTGAAGGAAGATATTTTTTCCAGCTTCAGTTGAGTCTAGGCATTGCTCAAAGCTATCCAAAACTTGGATGCAGAAGTTGAAGCGTGGGCCAAGGTGTGGAAAATCATCTCCCCCGTTTGCTTGTGCAGATCCATCTGATCTGCTGGATGTACATCCTTTGTCTGAAACTCAAACGTGGCCCTCTTGTAATCAGACATCACCTTGGGATCCGCCACCTGAGCTTGTAGGAATGCCATATACATCCTACCCTTTTCTGTATCAAATGCTGAGAGGAGTCTATGCTGGGCTGTGGATGACTGCTTCTGGAACTGTGCGTAGGTGTTGCTTGTGAGCGTTTGATTCTTCTTTCTGATCAAGTCATATTTTTCAAAGATGCCCAGCTTGGGCCCAGTCTTGCTTGGGGGGGTGTCCAAGGGAGAATCAGTGGTTTTCAATGCCTTTGTTACTTCCTTGAGCTAACTGGAGCTGAAGGGCAGAGTGAATTGCTTGGCCCCAGTGGTGGTCACTGTGGTAGTCACTGTGGTACCTTCCACTATTGTGCCGGGGGCTGAGACTATCTTCGGCTTCTTGGAGTGAATGTGGAATTCCTCTTAAGACACCTCAGTTACAGGAGGAGATGATTCTTGTCGGGGCCTCTTCTCCTTGAGGACCTGAGGTGTGGTAGCAGGTAGCGTGCTTGTTGAGTGCGCCTGCTGTTCCAAGTCTAACAAAGTATCAGGCAACCATACTGCCTGGTTCACAAATTTTTCGATGTCTGGCTTGGGCTCGTGACTATACAGGGTATTTTTGTTTTTTACCCTCATGTCTGAAATGATCCCATGCGGATCATAGCGCCAGATGAAACTTGTGGAGAACTTCATCCCCTTCAAAATTTGATCTGCTTCTTTCCCTACGCCTCGGCTCTTGCAGATGAAGGGACCAATTTGACCTTTGATTCTCAGCTGCTGCTTTTTATTAAGGGAAACAAAGTGAACATCGTCAGAATTCATAATCTGCCTTATCTATTCTAGTGCGAAAACCCTTACCAGTACATATCGAGGCAGTTTATAAGGCACCAATTCGCATCCAAAGATTCTGATTTCTGTGTGATTCTGGCATAAATACCAGTCCCCTGTCTGAACGTTGTCCGAGAGGTGCAGGATCCTCTGGACCTCATCATTTATTCGTGGCTCAGGCATGCCACGCAACATACTTACCACAGGGTGGTAAAACTGGTCAATGAACGCTGTGAAGTCGTAATCGACAGAATTGTATTTCAAGAGGGAAGTCCACATTGTGACTGGCTGGGGCTTCCCGTCAGCGTCCATCTTCTGCATGGAGAAGTTGAACCTGTCGGCTTGGAAATAGAGGAACATGTAAGCCAGAATGGATGAATACCTAAACATGCCTTCGGTGGCGAAATTGACGAACTTCTCATGGATATTATTGGCCAGGAAATTGTTGTAGTCGAATTGCGTGGTCGGTTGTTCATCATTTGAGAAGACAAATAGAAAGCCCAGAATGGGCTCGTCCACCCACTGATCAGAATAGTACCCAAGCAAGGCACATAGAGACAAAATAATCTGATTCCCTTTGATGTAAAACATAGACGAGGGGTACGGGGGATTGGTGGATGGGAGTGGAGCCGAGGTGGGAAGAAACAGCTCGAAAATTTGAGCTCTTTGTGGGAAGGTCATTTTCTGGTAAAGCTCGGTGAGGATTTCTAAGTTAAAGGGCGACGCAGATTCTGCTCGGGTGATTTGTAGCATCTGGTCGATATCTTCAGGGGTGATGAAGAAAAGAGCATCCCCGAATGAAGAAATGATGGCTTTCTGGTCAGGGACGTAATGGACCTGGCATTGGAGGGAAAACTCGGGAAAATTATGGATTTGAGGGAAGAAATACAGAGGTAAATTGGACTCCCAGAGTCCAATTTCGTCGCTCTGGTCTAGGAAAACCTCTCGGAGCCACGACTGGAGATTAGAAAAGTCAAAACTACATACGGTATCTGCTATTAAGCGGTCTTTATCGACCAGGGGGATTTTATCCAGGTCAATCGAAGGAGGAACGAACGGATTCTCTTCCTCTTCTTCTTGCTTCATCTTAGATACCATTTCGGCAACTGCACCTGCAATAAACAACGTTAGTGGGGTCTACTGGTGGTGGAGGAAAATGACGGGGAAGCAATGGAAATATGATAGATAAGTTCTCTGGTGCGATGGATGGTTCTGGCGCGAGGGATGAATAACGAGTGAAAAGGGGCACAATGGTACTTTTATTCAAAACTGGGTCGGTCGGACGCAGGAAAACGGTCAGCATGACAACGGGCATCTTATCCCGTTATTAATGGGAAACGGGCCACTTGGGGTGATATGGCAGGTGACGGTGACCAAAGTATACGGACGACTGACGTGGAGGTTTGTGATTGGGGGTAAAGTTGCCAAAGGGGGTTGTTCATGAGTGAAGGGTGTTATGGCATTGACACTATGGACTGACAGTAGTAACGGGATGGGACTTCAACCCGGGGGCAAGTGGGACAAGTGGGCATAGTGGAGGATGACGTCCAGGAGGGATGGGATGTCAGACAGCATATGGAGGATGGGACCTATGGACCAATAGGATAATGACACAAGTACCAAGGGGGCCCTCCGTGAGGAGTATTCATTCCGGACCCCCCTCCTTTGATTAAAAGCAGAACACCAAGGGGGGTCCGGAATCCACCATGATCCGTTGATCTGCATGCCATATTTATGACCGTCTAGATGTGCGCGCTCCTTAATACCA
>JASDQU010103373.1:460377-472573 GCA_032191745.1 Picea mariana | reverse complement strand
CCCCCCCCCCCCCCCCTCCGTTAAAGGCAGAATGGGCAGGGGGGTCTGGAATGCTATATGAACTGTTGATCCAAGTGTTGTTATTTGAACCATTGAAAGGTGAACGAATCATAGGCCCGGGGCGGAAAATGTCATGTGTAGGAAAAAATTAGGATTAGCGCTTTCTCATGGGTTTTTCTTCTATTTTTCTCGTATACACCACCAAGGGGGAATAATTTCAATTACACTTAGGCATTGGAGTCAATAGGGTAACATATTCATAGGTATGGCTTTATTTGAGCAAGGGAGGCCAGGCAGTTAACCTACTTTCATGAGACGACTAGCCCAGATTAAACTGTTGGGTTAAGGTATTATTTTTCCTAAGGGCTATCTGACCAGGGTTAGACAGTCTGGTCAAATGTATTCACTAATTCTAACCGAGGGGCTATCTGACCAGGATTAGATGGTCTGGTCAGATGTATTCACTAGCTCTAACCTATGGGCTATCTGACCAGGATTAGACAGTCTGATCAGATGCATTCACTAGCCTATCAACATTGAAAATTTAAAAGGACTTGATCATGCTTGAAAGGTATGACCAAGTCACTGTTATTGCATGGGGCTTTGTTTCAATCTTTTTGCCCTCTTTTCTTTTCTCTTCTTTTTCTTTTTCTTTTTTCTTTTCTTTTTACAAATTATTTGAAGAATGAAATATCATTTGTCAACAAAATCACCAGATACAGATAATATCCAAGTCATCAACTGATTCCCATAATTTATGGGGTGATAAAAGGTGGCTCCACATGGGGATGGTACTTGCCCTGTTAAGTGCCAAGAATCCAGTTTCTTGTCATCCTGAACCAATCTGTCTAGTAGTCTTCATTTGTCTGATTCTACAGAAAGTATTGAAAAACAGTGATCAGTAGCTTAGGGCCTTCTCTTCGGGCTTCAACAAACTGACCGCCGTCCTTCACTCAGAAAAATGCAAGTAAAGACTGAAAATTAAAACGGTATGTACAATGGAGAGTGATTTCTTCAATTCTCTTATTGAGGAGGTACATAATGTTTCAGCATTCTGCCATTCACAGGTGCTCCTGGCAGATCTGACCCATCGACATTATTTAACAAAAAGGCATTGTTTCCTCTGAAAGCTTGGATCATGTAGGGCCCTGTCCACAGATGATCAAATTTTCCATGTTTTACCTTGTCCTCGTTCCTGGCATCCCATCTCAACACCAGGTCTCCCAAATCGAAATCATCCTCCTTGGTTCGTCTGTCAAAGATCTTCTTAATGTTCTCTTGGATGACCTGTGTTTTATTGAAAACCTCCTCTCTTGTCTGCTGCAAATGAATCATCTGATTGATTCATCTCTGGGAGTCATTTGGTTCAGCTTGCATCTCTTGAAGTAACTTCATGACAAGGACCCCCAAAGAATTTGGGAACACCGCTTCTGTACCATAAACCAGTTGGTATGGTGACATACCAATTGACCTTTTGGTGGTGAGTCTATCTACCCATAAAGAAAATACCAGCTTATCATGCCACGACTTTTTATTCTCCTGCAAAGTCTTCTTGATGATATTTACCAAAGTCTTGTTTGAGGATTCCGCCAACCCATTCCCCTGAGGGTAGTAGGCTGTGGAATGCCCCAAGCCAATGTGATAACGACTGTATAAGTCAATTAGTTTCTTCGAACGGAAGGAAACTGCATTGTTAGTAATGATCTTCCTAGGACAACCAAAGCGAGATAAAATATTATTTTCAAGAAATTTAATAATAACAGCGTCAGTGGCTTGCCTGCTTGGTACAACCTCTATCCATTTGGTGAAATAATCAGTGGTAGTGAGAATCCACTTATGTTGGCCCGAAGATGGAGGGTGTATTTCTCCGATGAAATCGAGTCCCCATTGTTGGAACGGAGCCTCAACTGAAATTGGTTTAAGAGGTAGAGGAAGGAGTTTCCTTTTACCCCCAAATAGCTGACACTGGTGACATGCTGTTACTTTCTGATGTACATCTGCAAACAGAGTGGGCCAATAAAAATCAGCTCTAAGTATTTTGTTGGTTGTAGCCTTCCAGTTCACATGGCCACCACATTCACCTGCATGGAACTCCTGCAACACTTTATCAACTTCATCTTTGAGCAAGCGATTTAAAATAATACAGGTAGGGTCTTTCCAATACAAATTTCCTTCTAGAATACAGAATTTCAAAGCTTTCAACTTTAAAAATCTAGCTTTAGTTTTAGTTAAACCAGGGGGAGCTTGTAAATTTTATAAAACAAAAATAAGGTCTGCATACCAAGGAGAGTTTAGAAAAACCTCTTTAACGTTTGGAGTCGCCATCTCTCCCTTCATCTGCCACGTCTAGAAAATTAATGTCAAGAGCCTAAAAGTTAGATTTAGCCATCAATTTGGCAAGGCCTTGGCCTTTGATCAATTTCGTGGGCTTAATTTCAATTTCGTATTCTAGGATAACTGCAATCCACTTTCCCCTTCTCCCATCAGGGTTGTCTTGTGTCAAGATATCTTTCACTACTGCGTTTGGAACATATGCTATGACATGTGAATGAAGAATATAGACCCTGAAGTCCTTTATAGCCTTTACCAAAGCAAAGGCCTGTTTGTCCATGATGTTATAATTCAGTGCAGCGTCTCTTAGAGCTTTACTGAAGAAAGCTATGGGTTGTTCATACCCTTCATTGTTCTTCTGCAGTAATACAACTGCTATAGTATGTTCCGAGGCAAAAGAAAAAAGATAGAAGTCTTTAGTGAAATCGGGACTAATCAAAACTGGAGCTTCAGTAAGTGCTCGTTTTACCTGTTCGAAGGATTGTCTGGACTCAGGATCCCATTTTATCTTAGCGTCCTTTTTTAGCATGTTTGTGATGTTTCAGAGGAGTTCATCCAGATTAGGAATGAATCTTCGCAGAAAGTTAATTTGCCCTATAAAAGACTGTAGTTCTTTGAGGTTTCTGGGGTGTTCTATCTTTAGTATGGCCTCTATCCTGCTGGGATCAATCCTTATTCCCTCTTTAGAGATGATATGTCCCAACAATTTACCCTCTTCTAATCCAAAAATACATTTCTTGGGATTTAAAGAAATCCCGAACCTTCTGCACTTTTCAAAAACTCGTCTTAGGTGCCACAGGTGTTCATCATCAGATTGGGAAAACACAGTCACGTCGTCTAGATAAACGACAATAAATTTCCCTGAATCCTCTACAAAGGAAATGTCCATTTCCCTCTGGAAGGTGGCTCCTGCGTTCATCAGACCAAAAGGCATCTTCACATACATGAAGGTGCCCCAGGGTGTGGTGAAAGCGGTTTTTTCCTGATCGTCAGGGTGAACTAAAACCTAGTTGTAGCCTGAGAAACCATCTAGCAGAGAAATTCTACTGGACCCTACCACTCTTTGCAGGAGGTGATCCATTTTAGGCAAGGGGTAATTATCTTTCAACGAGGCTTTGTTTAGATTTTGGAAATCAATGCAGAGTCTGATTTCACCGGTTTTCTTGCGGGTAGGGACTAAATTTGAAACACACTTAGAGAAACGTAGTGGGACTATGATCTTGGCATCATACATTTTCTTAATCTCTTTTTCTATCAAGGGAAGCAACTTAGGATTAATCCTCCTAAGTTTCTGCCTAAACGGTTTCTGGTCTTCCTTTATGGGAATCTTGTGTTGTATAATGCTGGTGTCATAGGCTTTCAAATCTTCATAGCTCCAGGCAAAAACGTCTGAATATTCCTTGAATAGCTCGACGTACTTAAGCTTTTGTTCTGGGGGTAAATATTTGGACAATTTAACCATCTTAGGTTTCTCTTCAGTTCCTATATTGCAGTCTTCTACCTCTTTCCCATGGGCTTCTATTTTTGGTTTCCTGGCAACATCGTCATTGTCAAACAGATCTTCTAAAGGGACAAGCCCTCTAGGTAAAACATTGCTTTTTAATTGCAAAACGTCGGCATCTATTTCGTCATCGCTTAATTTTCCTGAATCTACTGTATCTTGTGTATCCAGCGTATTTACAATATTCACACTATCTACTTCAAATTCAGAATTATTTACATTCTCTTTTTCATTTTCTACATCTATGTTTGTACATTCAAAATCGTTCTTGCATTGCAGAAAGTCCTCTATCTGATCGTCATTTCCAAACACCTGCCAGTACCTGATATTATCGGGCACTGTTGGTCTGCATTTCACTTCGACAGTGTACGGGCGGGTTTGGCGGAAAGGGATCTTGCAGGAAGCTGCTGACGTAGCTAATCCGTCGGCCAGAATATTCTGTCCCCTCGGCATTACCTGCAAATCCACTTCGTTAAAACACTTCAAAACATCAAGAGAGACATTTCTGTAGGCTCTAAGGCATCGATTCTTAGCGACATATTCACCTTTAATCTGTTTAATTATTAATTCAGAGTCACCCCTTACCATTATTTTCTTAGCACCAACTTTCTTTAGTAGCTTCAGACCGAGCATTAAAGATTCATACTCAGCAACGTTGTTAGTGCAGTGGAAATTTAACTTATAGGAATGATTTTCTGAATACCTTTTTTGATGATTATGCAACCAGACTCCAGCTCCTGCTCCTTCTTTACACACAGCTCTATCGAAATCCATACTCCAGAAATCAGCGGGGAAGTCTTCAGTGATCACATTTTCTATCTTAGCAGCCTCACCGCATTCTGGACCTTCATCTTGATCAGCTACCTCTTCCATCAGCTGAGTATCTTTCTCTTCCGCATCACCATCATTGTACAAGATGAATGAATCTAAATCAGAATGAGAAGAATAAAGGGGGTAATTGTGAGGTTTTTCTTGACTGTTGACCATATACTTCATCAGTGTTTCTCTGTATAACCTCCTCTGTTGTCCGAACACTGGGATTGTGGCGTAAGACATATCCAGTCGCAAGGTTCCTTTCAACTTATCCCCCCAAGATCGGGACAACAACATACCATACTTTGGCGGGATGTCTACAACCACCACGTCCATTACCATGCTTTTTGAAGGGATCTGAACCAGGGTGATGCAGAGGTCCTTAATCAGACCAATACATTTAACTTTGCTGGAGTCAAATGAATGCAGATCCTTGTAAGGCCTAGTAACCTCCAATCCCAGTGTTTCCATTACTTCTTTAGGCATTAGATTATGTGAGGCACCAGAATCCAACATGGCGTTATGCAATATCAAATCATGTATGTTCAAACTAATGTAAAAGGGAGCTACATCACCGGTATCGTCTCGACCGTCTACTTCAGGTCCAAAAAGGAGTTCAGGACGATCATCAGCGAGATTCACAGTGTCATAGTGGGTCACAGATCCAATATTCAAGGCCTTGGTGCGTATGTCTGGTTCAATGGCTAGCGCTTTTAGTACCTGTGAACGATAACCGCCTCTGCTTATCAACTCTGTCAGTGGGACCAGAATTTTAATTTTTGCTAATTCTACCTCCATGCTAAAAGGTGCAGGTTTCCTAGTCTGGCTTGTTGATTCTGGTTAGTCCACCGTATTTTTCTGATCATAAGTACTAGGCAAATTAACAGGTGAAACTTCGAGCTATGCCGGTCTTTTCAGTATGGTGACGCTTTTCTTCACCAGAGCATCAGTTTTACCTTTCTCAGAAGACTTTTCAGCAATGGTCTTCTCGGGGGTTTTCTCATTCTCGGCTACCCTATGTGTTTCGTTTGTCTTTTTAAAGGAATTTCCTTCTGTCTTCTTACTTCGCAGATTGTGTTGGCGATGCACTTCCAAAATAGCGTTTTCGTAGGCCCGTTGCCCTGCATGCTCGGCCTCCTCACTTACCTTTGTTTGATTTAGCAGGAAGAGTTCTTGTTCTTCTTGAGTAAGGAAAATGGCATCATTATCATGAATGCCCATGAGGTTGATATGAGTGTCCTCCAATTCTTCATCTACTTCCCCCCCATCGTCAACATAGTTTTCTTGCAAGGGAGGCATGATCGGCTGATCAGGACCTCTCTGGCCTCTTTGATCTCTTTGATCTCTAGGATCTCTTTGCCTGATTTGCGGGGGGTTTCTCCTGAAATTGGGGTTCCCAATCTGAGGAGCCGGTGTGTCGTCTCTCGGAGGATTCCTGTCTGAAATACTCGATCTTTCCAACAATAATGCCAATGATCTGACTACGGTATCTAATTTGGAATCTTGGTTAGATGTGGAAGGTTCTTCCTTGATCGTGACTCTCCGTTCCGTCCATTGACGTGCCCGTTTTAACTTGATGTAGCTACTCAATCTCCATAGGATGCCATGCTAGCTATCTGATCTAGTTCATAGGGTGGTTTTCCTTCAACCTCAATGCCTACTCCTGCAACAGATGAGGGAAATCATAGAAAAATACCTCATGCAAGTCACTAAACACATGTTTGTCGAGATACTTGCACAATGTCAACTTAGGGTTTCTATTCTCCTTCTATGAAAACTCTATTTCCATTGTCCTCAACCATATTTCAATCTCCACCTTTGTTGCATTCCAAGGCCTGAACATTCGCTTCTATGATTTCATCCTCCGTGCTTTTGTTCCACAGATCATGTCCACTCAATGTTGTGCAGTTCTAGCCGACAACAGAACCATTTATTGGTTACTTGGGCTAACCCAATTTTTTTATATCAAATAGGTTTCCAACAAAACCCTCAAAACTATCGGCCCTCCTGGTAAACCAGAAGGCAACGATGCGCACATAGTTCACAACGCAGTCTCACCCGAAATATATTTTATGGGGGACTGGAATACTCAGGTGTTTGTATTCTAGGAATGAGTGGGGAAGGTGTTTAGATCCTTTTTATTATACATCATCATCATTAAGAATTCATCTACTTCTATGATTCATTCATCTTTAATCCTATGCATGCAAGAGATTATAAGTAGTTTTAACCATTCATTCTTGAGCTAATGATTAACAAAATAGTAAAAACATTCATTAACAACCACATAGAACACAATATTTTACCATGGTTCAGCCCCCCTGGGGCTACGTCCACAAAGATATCGCTTCTTTTCTCTTTTATTTATTCTGCTACAAAATATGCATTGCGCGCATTACATCTTCAGGATTATAATAAAAAATTAGGGTAAGTACCCTCTAGGAGGCTGACTAGATCACACCAGGCTCCTTATCCTGTGACCTAACTCTAAAAAACTAGCTTATTCCACTCTACCACAATCACCATAAAAAACTCATTACAATCAATAGTTTCTGAACCAACCCTTAACCTAGACCTCCTAGGTCTTTATTTATACTACTCTATTGGCTTATAGTCATTACAATATTTGTCAAAAACCCTAACCCTAGCATAGTTAGGCTTGTTTGCATGCACACTGTTAGCACTTGGTAAATTTCCTAGAGGTTGAAAAAGAAGAAATCTACAAAGGTAACCTTAACCAACCACTTTTAAAGCTGGGATCTAGCCCTTCCAGCTTCAGAGAGGGATCTCTCTATAGGATTTAGCTTTGTTGAAAAGATATTAGGCTAGGTAAAGGTACGAGTTTGTTTTGTTGTAAAGGGTTTTTAAAGTTGGTTGAGACAAACTACACATCCATTGGGCTATGGGGTCTGTATTTAATAAAATCTGAGATACAACCAGAAACGCCGAAGAAAACCGTCACAAGGCGAGATAACACACTCACTGGATCTTTAATAATTAAAATGATGATCAGAAGAAAAGATAAGGAAAATAACTCCAATTAACAAGCACTTAATAATCTCTTAATTGAAGATATTTAGAAGATGAACATTGAAATCCTTAGAATCGGAAACAAGGTATCTTAGATAAATCCTGTAACGTAACGCTATTCGTAAAGATTAGTTATCAAAAAACAAAATGATTACAGAGCAAGAAAACATTAACAGAGAAAATCACATCACCAGTGAAACATGCGCAGGAATCCTGTAAAGTGTCTCTTCTTTATTAATGGCAGATCTCTTCAAAAATAGTACAACTTGATAGCAACAGGGTGTGCGAATCGACAACCCTCAGTACATTGAAAAATGAAGTATTTATAAGTCGAAATACAAACGTTCCTGTCATAACTGATCAGGACGTGTCCATTCTATTTTTAGCATAACTAACTTAACTAATCAAAAACTGTTTGGTGACTCATCACAACTGTTTGCTGGATTTCTGGGTAGGCCGTTGGCGAGGTGCCTTAGCAACCTCTTCTGACTGGATAGGTGAGTGGATCGTGACAGCTCATCTGCTAATCTAGCAGATCGCACAACTGCTCCCATCTGATATGACCTGGCAGTGTGACTTTAAACAACCTCCGGTACACTTCATCCATATCCATGTACTTGGCAAATGTGGGCTTGATCACGAATATGTGATTAATTTCATGTTGGATATCAATATCCAACTGCAGGGCCTCTACAAATGCTTTCCCCGAGATACTCCCTTGTACCCCTGCAAATTTGGACCTGGACGCTTCAGTCAACTTCTTTTTATAATCAGGGAGCGTCATTAATTTGTCATTGATGACCTTCATACCAGACAGGCCTTTTCTTTGCAGAGCATCTATCTTGTGAAAAAACCTTTGCACTCCTTGATCCATAACTTGGATTTTCTCCTCAAGCTGAAGCATGAGGCCTCTTTTGGTCAAGACTCTTTTCACCTCCAATATGGTTTATGTCCTATCTTCGATCTTCAATTCCTCTAGTTCCTCCCTAGTCTTTGAATTAAGGAACCTTATGATTTCGTTAGCTTGGGCTGGCATGTCTCCCAACTCTATCCTGATTTTCTCCACAGCTTGTTTGCTCCTCTCAAGCAACTCATTTTGTTCAAACATTATTTGAAACATTGGCCAGATTTCATTTATGGACTTGGAAATATCAGTCCATATCACCTCTTTAGCCTCAACCAGAGTCTTCCCTGCCACGGTCTGCTTTTGGAACTGCTGTAGCTCCTTCCTGATTTGCTCATTCACCTGCTTCTCTTTGGCTAGACTCATCTGAAAAGAAGTCTTTAGCTCTTGGAGATTTTCCACTTCTTTCTTGAGCCTACTGATTTCAGACTCTTGCAAATTCATCCTCTCCATAGACTTGTCCAGGTCTGTGGTTCCTTCCGGTAGTTGCACTATTGTTGTAGATGGAATCGCTGTTCTCAATCCTGCAATTGGGATAGCACTTAATGGTATTCCTTCCATTGTTTGTGTCTGTTCTTTCTCTTTCAGCAGTCTTTCCATCTCAGCCTCCATCTCCTTTAACTGAGCATTCTGCTCCATGAGTAATTTTAACATTTCATCCTTTTCACCTTCCTTTTCAGCTATTTCCTTTGCCTGTGGGTCTTCCGTTGGAGGGAGATTTAGTTGTTTTCTTAAAGACGCAATGTTAGCGTTTTTATTTTTAATCATTTCTTCAGCTTCTTTGACATTCGTCGGGTCGTAACCAATCTTAACGACCAGTTATTCCAATGTCTTTATCCTATTGTCTTTCGCGAAGGAAGATATTTTTTCCAGCTTCAGTTGAGTCTGGGCATTTCTCAAAGCTATCCGAAACTTGGATGCAGAAGTTGAAGCATGGGCCAAGGTGTGGAAAATCATCTCCCCCGTTTGCTTGTGCAGATCCATCTGATCTGCTGGATGTACATCCTTTGTCTGAAACTCAAACGTGGCCCTCTTGTAATCAGACATCACCTTGGGATCTGCCACCTGAGCTTGTAGGAATGCCATATAAATCCTACCCTTTTCTGTATCAAACACTGAGAGGAGTCTATGCTGGGCTGTGGATGACTGCTTCTGGAACTGTGCGTAGGTGCTGCTTGTGAGCGTCTGATTCTTCTTTCTGATCAAGTCATACTTTTCAAAGATGCCCAGCTTGGGCCCAGTATTGCTTGGGGGGTGTCCAAGGGAGAATCAGTGGTTTTCAATGCCTTTGTTACTTCCTTGAGCTGACTGGAGCCGAAGGGCAGAGTGAATTGCTTGGCCCCAGTGGTGGTCACTGTGGTAGCTTCCACTGTTGTGCTGGGGGCTGAGACTGTCTTCGGCTTCTTGGAGTGAATGTGGAATTCCTCTTAAGACACCTCAGTTACAGGAGGAGATGATTCTTGTCAGAGCCTCTTCTCCTTGAGGACCTGAGGTGTGGTAGCAGGTAGCGCGCTTATTGAGGGCGCCTGCTGTTCCAAGTCTAAAAAAGTATCAGGCAGCCATACTGCCTGATTCACAAATTTTTCGATGTCTGGCTTGGGCTCGTGACTATACGAGGTATTTTTGTTTTTTACCCTCATGTCTGAAATGATCCCATGCGGATCATAGCGCCAGATGAAACTTGTGGAGAACTTCATCCCCTTCAAAATTTGATCTGCTTCTTCCCCTGCGCCTCGGCTGTTGCAGATGAAAGGACCAATTTGACCTTTGATTCTCAGCTGCTGCTTTTTCTTAAGGGAAACAAAGTGAACATCGTCAGAATTCATAATCTGCCTTATATATTCTAGTGCGAAAACCCTTACCGGTACATATCGAGGCAGTTTATAAGGCACCAATTCGCATCCAAAGATTCTGATTTCTGTGTGATTCTGGCATAAATACCAGTCCCCTGTCTGAACATTGTCTGAGAGGTGCAGGATCCTCTGGACCTCATCATTTATTTGTGGCTCAGGCATGCCACGCAACATACTTACCACAGGGTGGTAAAACTGGTCAATGAACGTTGTGAAGTCGTAATCGACAGAATTTTGTTTCAAGAGGGAAGTTCACATTGTGACTGGCTGGGGCTTCCCGTCGGCATCCATCTTCTGCATGGAGAAGTTGAACCTGTCGGCTTGGAAATAGAGGAACATGTAAGCCAGAATGGATGAATACCTAAACATGCCTTCGGTGGCGAAATTGACGAACTGCTCATGGATATTATTGGCTAGGAAAGTGTTGTAGTCGAATTGCGTGGTCGGTTGTTCATCATTTGAGAAGACATATAGAAAGCCCAGAATGGGCTCGTCCACCCATTGATTAGAATAGTACCCAAGCAGGCCACATAGAACCGAAATAATCGAATTCCATTTGGTGGAAAACATAGATGAGGGGTACGGGGTATTGGTGGACGGGAGTTGAGCCGAAGTGGGAAGAAACAACTCGAAAATCTAAGCTCTTTGTGGGAAGGTCATTTTCTGGTAAAGCTCGGTGAGGATTTCTAAGTTAAAGGGCGACGCAGATTCTGCTCAGGTGATTTGTAGCATCTGGTCGATATCTTCAGGGGTGATGAAGAAAATAGCATCCCCGGATGAAGAAACGATGGCTTTCTGGTCAGGGACGTAATGGATCTGGCAATGGAGGGAAAACTCAGGGAAATTATGGATTTGAGGGAAGAGATACAGAGGTAAATTGGACTCCCAGAGTCCAATTTCGTCGCTCTGGTCCAGGAAAACCTCTCGGAGCCACGATTGGAGATCAGAAAAGTCAAAACTGCATACAGTATCTTCTATTAAGCGGTCTTTATCGACCAGGGGGATTTTATCCAGGTCAACCGGAGGAGGAACGAACAGATTCTCTTCCTCTTCTGCTTGCTTCATCTTAGATACCATTTTGGCAACTGCACCTGCAATAAACAACGTTAGTGGGGTCTTCTGGTGGTGGAGGAAAATGACGGGGAAGCAATGGAAATATGATAGATAAGTTCTCTGGTGCGATGGATGGTTCTGGCGCTAGGGATGAATAACGAGTGAAAAGGGGCACAACGGTACTTTTATTCAAAACTGGGTCGGTCGGACGTGGGAAAACAGTCAGCATGACAACGGGCATCTTATCCCGTTATTAATGGGCAACGGGCCACTTGGGGTGATATGGCAGGTGACGGTGACCAAAGTATATGGACGACTGACGTGGAGGTTTGTGATTGGGGGTAAAGTCGCCAAAGGGGGTTGTTCATGAGTGAAGGGTGTTATGGCGCTGACACCGTGGACTGACAGTAGTAACGAGATGGGACTTCGACCCGAGGGCAAGTGGGACAAGTGGGCATAGTGGAGGATGACATCCAGAAGGGATGGGGTGTCAGACAGCATATGGAGGATGGGACCTATGGACCAATAGGATAATGACACAAGTACCAAGGGGGCCCTCCATGAGGAGTATTCATTTCGGACCCCCGTCCTTTGATTGAAAGCAGAACACCAAGGGGGGTCCGGAATCCACCATGATCCGTTGATCTGCGCGCCGGATTTCTGACCGTCCATATGTGCGCGCTCCTTAATACCAATTTCGTACCCCCCCCC
>JASDQU010103373.1:437956-456444 GCA_032191745.1 Picea mariana | reverse complement strand
TTTATGGTACAGGTTGATTACAGGTTGGTGCATGGTTGATGCACTTGTTTATGGTACAGGTTGATTACAGGTTGGTGCATGGTTGATGCACTTGTTTATGGTACAGGTTGATTACAGGTTGGTGCATGGTTGATGCACTTGTTTATGGTACAGGTTGATTACAGATTGATGCATGGTTCAGACTTATTGGTACATTTTTACAACAATATATCTCACACTGATAGTGTGACAGTGGTTCCATCATTCTACTTCTACTTTAGGGTGGCAGGATGGGGCAAGGACAGGTGGTTGTAGCCACCTTCCGGTTGTAGCCAGAGAACATTGGGGGTTGTAGCCTCCTTCTAGTTGTAGCCAGAGATTTGGGGAGTTGGAGCTTCCCTCAGGTTGTAGCCTGAGAAACTAGGGGGTTGGAGCCTCCCTCCAGTTGTACCTGGAAAACAAAGGAAGTTGGTGCTTCCAATGAATGTAATTCTTCAAGACATATAAGAAAAAGCATTCTGTGGTTTTTTTCCGATTTGGGTTTCCACGTAAAACACTGGTGTACTATGTATGTGTATGATTGTTCATTTGTTCATTTCTTATTTACTCTGCAGTTATTGGATAATAATGCTTCATTGATATAGCACTTGGATTATATGGTTAAAAGGGATTAAATTGCTCTGTTACTGATTCACCCCCCCTCTCAGTAATCCAATAGATGTTGTGCTCTCCTTATGGCTTCCTCCAAAGTTTTGGGGTTATCATATTGAATCTTGTCACTATATAAGGAGGGTAAACCACTTAAAAACATTTTGATTTTAACTTTTTCATTCTTTATGAAGTCAACATACTTCAACAACTCAAAGAACCTCTTTTCATATTCGTCCATTTTCATGCTTCCCAACTTGAGTTCAAAGAACTCTTTCATCTTACTTTCATAATAATGCTCAGACAAATATTTCTCTTGGAAATATCCTTTGAAATGTCTCCATGATATACTCTTCTAATCTAGGTTCTTTTATTTCTTAAGTTGATCCCACCACATGGTTTTCTTTCCTTGCAACATGAGGGTTTCACCTTGTTGACCAATATCTTATCATGTTCATTCATAAAGGGGGTTTTTAAATTGTGAAAAATAAAATCAATATATTGTAGGTATTGGGGGGGTGGGGGGAATATTGGGTATTGGGGGGTTTATATGTATTGGAGGGTATAAAAAGGGGTATCTATTAAAAATAAAGGTTTATTTTATTGGAAATATGTATTGGGAGCGGGGTTCAACAAAATGAGTTTTGGAGTTATTTATCAATATCTAGTGAAATTAGGGGTATTCTTTAATATCCCATGAATGAAGATGCTATGTCACAGATTCTCCAAGTGAAGACATTGTGCCTTGCAAGTGGTAGGTGGAAATTCTAGCTTCTACCCCGTAGGGGTAGTCATGTAGCTAGAAATATTTCTTCATTTCCAACAACTAGGCATCGACCTCTTCTCCTTTACTGTGCTCACCATTGAAAGTTGGTGGCTTGATCTTCTCAAGTTCGCCTTGCAAAATGTCTACCTCATGCCTTATCCTTTTCCTCCTAACATGAGACACACTTGGGCTTCTCCCTGGCCCTGAACTTGCATGTGTTCTTTTGGTGGATTTCTTTGAAGAATGATGGTGCCTTCTCATGCTTCTTGACTACCTATCATTTCCATGATCATCACTTTTGCTTTGAGATGTAGATTTTGTCACTTGTCTAGCACTAGCCTCTTGCTTGGTTCCAAATTCCTTATTTACTTTCTTATGTAACATATTTAAGCTCTGAATTATCTCTTCTCGAGCCTTCCTAATCCTTTCATTACCATCTCTATAGCTCTACACTTCCCTATGAGAGATTCTTATAGTTACAGGCTCATGCTTATCTCTTCTTCCATTTGACTCTATCTCAGTATTCTCAATGCTAACATGCATACCTATGATATCTTCCTCATGGTTTTAATATCCTTGAGCATCTTCCATAAATCTAGTCCTCATATAAGAACCAAAGTTTCTTTCATGTACCTCTAATTCTGCAAGAAATGTGCATGTAATAATTAGTGTAAGAACATGCATACTATAAAACATTTCATCAATTATAATACAAGTTATTTCCTCATCAATTTACGAATGAAAAATGAAACAAATAAAAATTTTATTCCTTATATGCATTCCTCTTCGAAACAACTTTCCAACTGTTGTACCCATGCCTCAATCTGATTTATGAGCAAAAAGTTACAACATTTACATGCTGCAATTTCCACTCTTTTACTATTATAGAAATATCTTTATTAATTTCTAAGAAATTTTATTTTCCAATTCAAAATTATGGGTTGACGGATATATTCTAATCTTCAATACATTTCCAATGACTATTCATTTTCTCAAATTCGAGCTCCGAGCTGAAAGTTATGTTCCGAAGAAGTTTAGGTTGTTTTACCCAATTTACCCTTGTATGCTACATGTGTCTTATTTTACTTCCAATGCATTTTTACATAACCAGATCCAAAAATTGACTCCATGGATGTCTTATCTAGATCATAATATTTCCATCGACTACTCTTGTTCCCCAAACATACGCCTGAGTACGAAGTTATGCCTTTTGAAAGAAGTCTGGTGCCAAAATTTTACCCTTACTGTTTTGGCTATAACTTTCTCATACGAGCTCTATTTTGTGAACCGTTTAGCTCATTGGGTAACTCTCTCCAATTTATTTTATTTGAGCTACAAAGACTCAATGTACCTTGGTTCACTATGTAATTTTGGGTTTTGATTGGATAAAAACGTTGTTGAGGCCCTCAAAAATGCCTAGCAAGTTAATGACCTTTAAAAACCACAAAAATTCGCATAAAATTAATTGTTTTACTATGTAACAGCCTTTAAATATGAGCCATTGATCTCAAATTGGATGAAATATGAACTATTTTCATGTGATCCATATTCCATTGACGTTCTCCTTTGGGTGCACACATCACTTCCCAAAACTGTCGACCCAACCGTCAACCATCGACCCAACTCCCTGGCAACTGATTTGCACAAAACTCTAAACTGACTGAATCAAGTGTTGAATGTCGATGATATTTTTTGGAGAATTCAACCAATTCCCTACCATCGGCCCATTAGTCATCCTCGTTGACTATTGAAAATACTTCCCCAATTTAGTTGACCCTACCATCGACCATCAACCACTTCTGGGTTGACATGGAAACTGTTGATGTGGCATGACACATGGATGTTGACGTGGCATAAAACATCATCCTAAGATGTCAAATTGGATAATGTAGCATGATAATTGGATGTTGACATGGAATGACACATCATCATCCTCTTTCCTTCATCGACCATCGACTATTTATCTTGGATGACCCAAACACCCCACCGAATCGACTAACGCCCAACCATCGGCCCATCGACCACCAATGAATTCTTTTACTTGCTTAGAACCACTTCTTTGAATTGGATGACACCCAACCATCGACCCATCGACCATTGACAACTTGTATTGCTTGATTAGAAACACTTTTTTGAATCAGCCAACACTCAACCATCGAACCGTCGATCATCGACGACTTATGTTGGTGAATGAAATTACTTCACTGGATTTGGCTGACCCCTGATTGTCGACCATAAATAAATGTATTTTGGTTGAACCAAACACTTTTCCATTTTGTTCAACCCAAAAATCGATTGTCGATGATTTCCATTGGAGAACTTTAACACTTAGAAATTTTTCGCATTTGTCTGATTGACCTCGACTGTCGATCTTTTCCATTTCAGAAAGCCCCAAAATGAATCTTGGCCATTAAACGACCCCAACCTTCCAATGACTGAAAATGAATCTCAGTCGTCAATTTGTTCTATTTTTCAAATGACCAAAACCTTATGTATTTTTAAATTTCTCATGACAAATCTCAACTGTTGATTGCGAGATCAAACATGATCTCAGCTGTTGATTCATTAACTTTGTCCAACTTCTACAGGAGGACATTACAACTCAAATTTTGACCTTTCAGGTCAAATTTAAATCTGTAACTTTTCATATTGGCTCCATTAAATTTCTTAAATAGATCTGAGTCACTCAAATTCAAATTTCACTCATGAATTTGGGGATTTCACTCAAATTTCTCTCTATTTTTCCCCAAATTCGTCACAAACAATCCTGCAAAAATGTTTTTTTCTCAAATTCACACTAGTTTGAGCCCATACAAACCTAATGATTAAACCAGGCACTCTGATACCATAATTTAATTTCTTCCAACCCAATCGAGAGACATTACGATGTGGAATACCCATAAAAATGAAATTTTTGCTAACTAATATATTTCCTGTAGCCTTCATCTACAAATTACAACTAGATTTAACTACTGTCTATAACCATAAAATAGATATATCTACAACATGCTAAAACTACACATGAATGCACATATAAATCATTCTCATTTACATAGATCGTGCAAAACAATATAATTCATCAATACACGACATAAAACATATAAACACTTATTTTATGAGAATGTTTGTGCAACCAGTTACTTGGAACAGATGTTCCACCCAACTATAGACTGACTATTCCAAATCTCAACAGTTAGTCACCCCCAAGCTGTGGCTAGTGATCAACAAAAGAGGGTGGTATCTCATTACCACTCACAACCCACTAATATTCTCCTACAACTATCCCATTTTTCCACTAGTTCTCTTCCTCTTGACCTGCCCAACCCAAGGAATGTACCCCTTCAATAATATCAATCCCTCTAGAATCCCATTCATTTATCCGGGTCGATTTGCAACATGTAGCTAGGAATCTCTCAGCTAGGAACTCAAGGGAAATCATTTCTAGGAAGAACTACCAACAAACAACAACAACACTTACTATTGTAGTGCATCTCACTCAAGAGTTCACTCTTTAGGCCTGACAACCTGGATCTTTAGTTTTCAGCTCCAATTTGCTCCATAAACACTCTAGCATGCTCTAGAATTCGCCCTCCATGGCTGTACCATCTCCAAGCTCTCTTTCTTGCTCCCTACTTTCTCTCATGCACAAAAACTTCATGTGTAAAAATAATTGTCCCAACCCATACGAATTTCCTCCCTTTGGCTTGCCTTTCTTGAATCACACACTTCCCCAAGTTGATTTTACTCAACCCCTATGTGCCCAATAACTATGGGATGTGACTACTCAAACCCAACCTCTTACATATATTCAATGATTGGCTTTGGGAACACTCAATCATAATTAGAAGGTTCATATATCAATAGCAATTTTAGCAAATTGGGTTGAATTAATATACATGGGTAATACCCGCTTTGGGACCCCTCTTGACCATTATCCTATACCCTCCCCTCTCTTGTGGATTATTTCAACCCCCATCTTCGTCCATGTCCCCTTAGCAGCTGATATCACATTTTATTATTAAAACATAGAAATAGAATTCACATATTACATTGCTTTGGGTTGTAGCCACACTTTATATCTATATAAACATTAATTAAACTGGGGATTATAGTGGGGATGTTACAAAAATATTTTTGTAAATGAAATTTTTTTGTAGGCCATGAACTAAGAAAATATGAAAATCCAATAATTAGACCTCGACAACACTCAAATATTTTTGTAACTGGATTTTTTTGCAGACTATGAACTAAGAAAAGATGAAAAGCCAACAATTATAATTGGTCGATGCTCATGTGCTTATATGCTCCAGAGTTCTAGAGATTATTTTGTTTCTCCTTGTAGAAGGATGCTCCTCTCCACCAATGACGACAATTCAACTATTTCAAAAAAGAACCACATATATCTAGTTGAGAAGCAGTTGTGGTGAAGGCATTTTTTCGATGCCCAATTGAGGACTAGCTGTGATGAAGGAATTATTCCCTTCAGGCAGGATCTTAAAAGAACTTGATAACACTTTCATGTTTATTCATCCATTGATGACTCATTTATCAGATGCATGCAAGTTGCCACAAGAGGAGGCATTGATTGCAACTTCAAGGAGGCATCAATTGCAGCATCTCTAAATTACAGTTCCATAGAGCGAATTCCTTAGACTACAAATTTCATAGAGCCACAACGTCCAAACTGGCGAATCATATAATTTATAAAAAATTGTTTTATAAACTAATTTTTAAATATCACAAATAACTTTAAAAAATTGCACACGCATGAGAGGATTTATATCACGTCAAAATGATTTTAACCAATGAGAAATTCAATGCATCAAATTAGAAGAAAAAAATGTATTATTATTTGGAAATAAATTCAAGTAATATATGTATTGGAAAAACCTTGGTTATAATTTACAAATTCAATATATTTTAGGTGCTTTAGTAAGTGCTGATAATAAAACATTAAATTCAAAAAATTAAAATAAAATAAAAAACAACTTAAAGAAATTTATAGAGAAGAAAGAAAAAGTGGCATTATATGTGAGGGTCAACTTGTAAGAAGAAAATAAAAACAATAACACAATGGTGCGTTGTGAAGTAAAGATTTAATGATTGTGTGGAAAAACTGATATAAAATCAATTACTCTATTATTATACCTCCTTCTAAGAGGATATATAACAATAAATAATGCTCAAATAGAGTTGATCTATTTTATTAAAAAAAAATACTCAAAGTTTTATAAAGTTTTTTTTTTTATCAAAGTGAATTTATTTATTTATTTAGATTTTTTTTTTAAATTTGAATAGGTATTTTGTGATTAGTCAAAGAGTTGAATGTGACTAAATTCCCATGAGTGGAAATGAAATTAAAAAAAAAACTTCAAATTGATACATATGTTATTGCCTTAACTCCATACTCATCCATCATTACTCCATCTCCGTCTCTGTGTATTTTTGACAGATAGTTGCTCGAGTTCCATGCCATTCCATTATTTATTTGCAAAATCTGTATCTGTATCTTCTGTTGATGAAACCCATATTCTATTGGATGAATGAATCCATGAAGAGTGGGAGGAGATGATAAGGAATCATTGCAATGTTTTCACATCCTTGTGGTATCCTTCAGTGGGAGGGAGAGGAATGATGAGAGGTTGAATATGAATGCCCTCTGATGAAGCTCTCTACAAAAGAGGATCAAGAGGGATTGATTTCAAGGAGTTGTGAGGACTATTATGAAGAGGCAATGGGAGGCGAGGGTGTGGGTGAGGTTGAGCATGGAAATCATATGGCCTTGTTCTCGGAATGGGAATACAAGAATGTGAGACCTTTTCTCCATGTTCGTTTCCATTACAGTCCAGTCAGGTTCGGTTTTAATATTTGAGCTCCATGTTGGGTTTCAGGGTAATTATAATGGATGGAAAACCAAAGGAGAATGTGGGGCTCTCATTAAGTCAAACACACGACTCAAGTGATGAAATTTTTTAACATACATTGAATTCAGGTAGATACCTACATAGGGAATTGATTAAGTAAGGAAAATAATATCTTATATTAGTAACAAGTTTTTCCATTAGGAATATTGTAAGGTCTTTGGCTAGATGAGGGTGGTTACCTTCACCCAAGTAAGTCCTCAAGGAGACAGAACTTGGGGTTTCTTCGGCAGCCAAGTTGGACAAGTGGATGCTTTGGGCATGCAAACGCGCCAAGGGGCTTGCCCAAGTATGAAGTGACCAAGAGATTGGGGTGTGTAGACATGAGGGGTACACCAAGGTTGGGTGCGTTGGTCCCAAGGGGCACGATGGTTGACAAGGGCATGGGTTCATTTGGGAGACCAAGTCCATAAAGGGGAACGATGATTCATTTGGGTGACCGAGTCCATGAAGGGGTGTGACGATTTGTTTTGACACATGGGTTTTCAAATGGGAACGACACCCCCAAAGGAAGCGATGGTTTGTGATGGTGACCATTGGAGTGCCTATAAGAGAACAAGAGTGCACAACCAATGAAGGTATCTTGGAATACAAGGAGAGAAAGAAGAGATATTTAGTTCTATGGTAGATTAATAAGGGTGAGCTCCCTCAAAGATCCAAGCCACTCCACTTGGGAGGAATTATGCTGCCTTGAGGAGGATTCGGTGGACAAAGTTGGGAAAGATTCTCTTGGGCCAATTTTTTGGAAGTCTGGAAATGCAGGTTTATTGTAGGAATGTGTGAGGCAGAACCAAAATATGTGAAGCCTATTCAAATGAAGAGACAACAAGTTTGTGGTTGATGGTGTGTATTAGATGCACCGCAGGAAGTTACGAAGATGGTTGCGATAAATAGTCTTGGTGTGACAAATCTGCGTATGAGTGTATTAGTGAGGTGAGGTGAGTCATATGACTCTGGAAAAGTTGTAAACCAATATGATAGTGCTCATATTGTAACTGTTTCGTAATAACAAAGACTTATTTGGGTGTTAGGCACATTTTTTGTTTTTTTTTCTGAGGTAATATCTCATGGGAAACCTCCAAGTACTTCCCCATTTTGTGGATGGTAAATGATGTAAAACATCGGCCTTGATGTCCATGGTAGGCCTAACCCTAAAGGAGAACAATATATTCAAACCCGTGATCTTCTCTGTTGGGGATAGTGTCACGTATGGCTCAGAACCACTTGAGCTAACCCTTGGGGCTAAAGGAACAGTTTGTGTTGCTTGCACTATATCCTTATTTCTCTTGTCTCTTTCATTGTTGTTCTCTTAGATTCTCATGTTCATGGATGTATGCTTAAATATGACTAAGTGTTAAACAATTAATGATTGGTTAAGTATACAAGAGTTGAACTAGAGTAGGAGTGTGACTCACTGATAGCCTAGAACATTGTATGGGTATGCTCTAGCTGAAGAGGCGTAGTCTGGAGGAAGTGTCCTTGGTGTTTCCAAGCAACCAAGTGAGAAATGTCGTGGTGCAGTATGCCCTCAAGAGGTGTACGATCGTAAATCACACTATTGGGACGTGACAAATGGTATTAGAGTAGTTTGGTGCTCTTCACCACTTTTGCAGTCAGAACAATTGTGGTGAGGTGCACTTGTTGAGAAGGCTATTTGTTGCGAAGGAAGTTTAGTGGGAATGTTCACATACTTAGTGAACCATGCGGTGGAGCGAACTTATTCATCACAGACTTTGCATCAAACTTACGATAGAGGTTTGGTTGATAGTGTTGTGGAGAGGTTGTTCTGGGTGCATACCTTGTATAGACCAAGAGAAGAGTTTGTGGTGAAACAAAGAACTTAGATAGGGTGGGTGATCATAAAGTTTATCACAGAACTTTTCACATACTTGATCACAGAGGAAGACTTAGTTGGTTTGATGTGTGACAAAATTCAATGCTAGACATGTTGTGCACACCTTGATAGATTAGGCACAAAGTTCATTGGGAGAACTAAGCACTTGGGAAAGGTAGATGAACATAGTATTTCTCACACGACTTGTCATAGATCTAACTGCAAAAGTGATCACAAAAGAAAAACATCGAGGGTGATTGCATAAGTGATTGCGAAAGGGGAGAAGTTATAGGTTGTAACAAGGTGAAGCACTTGGGTGCATTGGATGATCTGGGGTGACCTAGAGAAGCTCCACAATAGGTAGTTGGTTGGGAACATTTCCATCATGATGCCTTCGTGTTGTGCATCACCAAGAATAGCATTTGAGTTGAGTTGGCTTGTTGGAATATGGGTAGATCACAACCTTTGGACGAGGTATCTATTCACAAAATTACAAGAGCCGGTTAGTAGCAATATGACTTGACATTCGGGAGGTGTGTGAATGGTGCCTTGAAGTGGAAGTAGTCAAGGTGCGGATATGAAGAGACATTGGATATGAGTTCAATCGATTTCATGTGAAGTTTGGGACTTAGATATATTTTTGAAGTGAAAGGATGGACTCATCCTTGTATCACAACAAAGGTCTTGCAATTTTTTGGAGTTGCAGATAGTGATTGAGGAAAGTTCATATGGAGAGTCGATTGATTGGGCAAGAGAAGGTCCAAGACAATAGGCTTAGAACATGGTTGTAGTGAAGGATGATGTTTAGAAAGGTATGGTTGGTTTGAGTTTTTGCATTTCCTAAGTGTTGCAATGATTTCTTTTAAGGGATGTTGGATGACTTGGTGGTTCAAGTGCATTCCATTTCCATGATGAAAAGTGACAGACTTGAGGGTGACTCAAGTCATGCAGATTTGAAGAAGTCTTGTACCAATTTGGGATGCCTTGGTTGAGTGTTTACATAGAGAGATTGGGTGACCTACTTGGAAGAGTCCTGTGGTGGAATTAGGCATATTTGGATACAACCATGGAGGTAGCTCGAGGAAGATTCCTAAATTTTTGATGAGGTGCATTGGACAAGTCACTATAAAGAAGTGGGCAATGAAGTTTGTTCATGCTTAGCTGAGAAGATGCGTGAGGCACCTTGGTTCTTGGTTCCTTAGCCAAATTTGTTGAGTTAGGTGGTTACTTGACGAGTCACAATGATAATGCCAGAGTTTAGATGCTTACAGGAGGTGCAAGGCAATGTTATTCTAGTAGACAAATGGAATCAGTAGAGAATTCAACCAAGAATTGTTAGCAGTCAACCTAAATAGGAAGAACACAAACCAAGTGACTTGGGTGGTGTTTAATCATCTTTGGTGTGGGACATTGGATGAGGAAGAGTGCACCTTGGTGACTTGTAAATGATTGTGCAATGAATCATAGATCTAACAGAGGTTGCGGTTGAGGTTGGTAGAGTATTGGTTTGAACATGTGTAGGGCACGTAAGTTCTTTGAGGTGACTCATTCTACTTGGAGCACTTTGGACAGTTCATTGGGACGTTTGACAAGTGAGGGCATGTTGGCCACACTCATCATATACATTGAGTTGTAGATAGGTGACTTCATGAAGGGAGGTGAGTTAAGGACTTGCCTTCATTTGGAGGATTTTGTGAACATGAAGATTGCAACATGAAGACAGTACTTGAACATGGACGTTTCTCTTTCTTTGGGGCATCATGGTTGAGGGTGAAGCCTAAACATTTCAAGGAATAGATAAGTAGATGCAACAACATGGTCAGGTGACAAAGTAGCGGGGAAAAGTAATTTTGGAAGTGAAATTTTTGGTGCAAAGATTGACTAACTGTGCCATGAGGTGGGAAGTGGATTCAAGTTGCCACAGATGACTTTGTTTTGGGGAGACTTCACAGTGCAGTGAGGTGAGGGGAAAATCTGCCTTGGTTTGAGATCATTGTGTGGATGGACCGAATTGTGAAAGGAAGTGTCAATTTGTACATGAGGGTGTGCAGTCTCAAGGAGTGTGATGGTTGGACTAGCCATTCAACTTGTTCACGACTTGGCTGAGAACAACAACATGACAAGGGGGTCAAGAGTATGGATGTGCCAGTAGATTTGAATTTCAATATTTAGACATTGTGGAGGATCTCCTTGATGAATATTGAAAAATTGCAGGAATAGTGAGGCAAGGATGGACACTTGCCTTAGTATTTGGAGTTGGACAAAGTGACAGAGATGCAATAGAAAAGATTGAGTTCAGGAATGAGGATGTTCATGCTCAAGGATTGGATGTGATGGTTGGATTAGCTACCCAAAAAGTTTGAGATGTGGGGTTTGATAATGCACAGAGGCATGGAATTGAGTTGAAGTATGGGTGCGACAACAAGATCACAAGAGTTCAACACTTAGGCGAAATGTTGAAGTGAAATGTGCAGCAGACAGTTGTAGAAGGAAACAACAACAACAACGAAATCGAAGAGCAGCAAGGCAACAACATCACAATGATATAGTGCAAAAAATTTGGGTGACTTTCATCCTTACAATTGGATGAAGCAACCTCATTAACTTAGGCAACATATTGTGTGAAGTTGGGTGATATACAATTTGGTTTGTGGAAACTTGGGGTTTCCACTTTGGCATAATTTGGGGTTTTCAATTGGCACAAAACTCAGGGTTTCCAGAAGAATTAGTTGCGATGGGAGAACAAGTTCGGGGAGAGAATTGGATATCACATATTTTTTGGATTTTGTTGGGGACGAAAACAACCTGAGCTAGGGGAGGATGTAAGGTCTTCGACTATATGGGTGCGGAGACCTTTTCCCAAGTCCTCAAGGGGACAAAAATTGGGGTTTATTCAGTATCCAAGTTGGGCAAGTGGATGCCTTGGGCAAGTGGATGCCTTGGGCATGTGAGCGTGTCAAGGGGCATGCCTAAGTATGAAAAAACCAAGAGATTAGGGTGCACCGAAAAGAGGGGCACACTAAGGTTGGGTGCGTCAGTCCTAGGGGGCACGACGATTGGCGATCACATCGGTTTGTTTGGATGACCAGGGATACAAAGGGGCACGACGATTCCCTTAGACACATGGGTTCATGAAGGGGCATGACACCCCCAAAGGATGCGACAATTCATGATGGTGAACTTTGGAGTGCCTATAAGAGAACAAGGCCGCACAACCTGTTAGATTACTGAGAGGGGGGTGAATTTGTAATAGAGAAATTATAATCATTTTTAACCATAATGTATAAATGTTATTTTTCTTTATGATCAATTTACCAATATCATTCAATCACGTGTAGAATAAATAAACAATGAATAATGAGTAATCACACACATACACAATACACCAATATTTTACGTGGAAACCCAATGCGGGATAAAACCACAGAATTCTTTTTCTTATGTGTCTTTAAGAATTACATTCATTGGAAGCACCAACTTCCTTTGTTTTCCAGCTGCAACTGGAAGGAGGCCCTCACCCCCTATTTTCAGGCTACAACCTGAGGGAAGCTCCAACTCCCAAATTCTATGGCTACAACCAGAAGGAGGCTGCAACCCCCTATGTTCTTTGGCTACAACCAGAAGGTGGCTACAACCACATATCCTTGCCCCGTCCAAATGCCCTAAAATATAAGTGTCAAATTTAGAAACTGAATATGTCACTATCACAACCTGTTCTATCAAATATGTAACTGAGAAACCTTTTTTCTTCTTGTAGCGTTCTATTGTCGCGAATCTTCTTCCACGATTTTTCTGCTGCGGTTTTTCTACCACACTTTTTCTGCCGTGATTTTTCTACCGCACTTTTCCTGCCGTGATTTTTCTGCCGCACTTTTCCTACCGTGATTTCTTTGTCGCACTTTTCCTACCGCGATTTTTCTATTGCACTTTTCTCTATCAATAATACATGCCCAAATAACCTTTCACAAAATAGATATTCAATGATATTCAATAGGTGCTAATGAGAGAGCCTTTCTCTCTTATTTATACTTCCATGTAGCTTCTTCAAGGGGTTACCTTCTAACCAACTTAACCCACTTTCCTTCTTTCAGGGCTAACCCACTTCTAACTCACTTTGCTACAAATAGTAAATTATCCATTTCTAGTTGCAACTAACTTTATTATTTAATTAATTTCTTTTGCAACCACTTTGACTTATCCATAAATAGTAAACTCACCACTTCTTGTTGCAACCACTTTATTATTTAAATAATTTCTCTTTACAACCACTTTGACTACTTTATTATTTAAATAATTTATCTTTACTCACAACTTCTTGTTGCAACTAACTTTTCTATAATTAGACAATTCATAACTTCTTTATCCTTAACTAACTTTTTGTTGCAACCACTTTATTATTTAATTTATTTCTTGGCCAACCACTCTGACTATTCAATATTCTCATCACAACTTGTTTACCATAATTACCAAACTCACAACTTCTTGTTGCAACTAATCTATTTTTAAATATTTTCTTAATGCAACAATTATACCCATGATTAACTCCTAGTTATCATCAATTTGACTAGTACACTTCTTCTAGGAGCTTCTAGAATAATCGACTTCTTTGACCTTCTAGGGGCTTCTAGATAACTCATGAGGGTTCTCCAACTTCACCAGGTCATAACTCTCTAACCGTGAGGAGTTATCTGACATTCCACATATCACCGAAAATGGCATGACATGTATTATCCATCTAGAATAGTATTTCTTGCAAATATATTAAACTTCATATCATTATACATCAATCAAACTGAATTCCCTTAATCATAATGTTGGGGCTACCAGAATTTTCTACCGGATTTGCTTCAAGGGTTGACATCAATGACAAGCAACCCAATTAATCAACAATCTCCCCCTTTGGCATTGATGGCAACAGTCTAATGCAATATTGAAGTCATATTTCTCATGCTCCCCCTGTCACCATCTCTCCCCCTGGAACCATGCCTTTGTGCTCTCTCTCTAGGCATCTAACTCTCTATCCTGCATCTGATAAATATCTCCCCCTTTTACATCAATGGCAAAGGTAACTTCTCATCTGAGGCTACTCCCCCTAACTGAATTGTCCTTGGGGATGCTCCCCCTGACTGAACTCTTCCTGAAACTTCTCCCTCAACTTGAACTATCCTCTTTATGGTGCTTCCTCATGTAAATATAAGATATATAAGATAAGGATTCAAAATAATTCATTTTGGAGTAGAAATTACTCCAAGTCTCTGGTGGAGATACTCAAAGGCTTCCCTTGGAAGTGATTTCGTAAAGATATTTGCCACTTGTTCTTTTGTTCCCACATATTCAACTCTGATGTTCTTCTCTGCAACCTGTTCCCATAGAAAGTGATACTTGATTGGAATGTGCTTCGTCTTAGAGTGAATCACCTGGTTCTTTTATATACTGATGTCGCTTGTATTATCACAATAGATTGGAATGGGTTTATCGTACTCAACTTGTATATCTGTCAAAGTTTGTTTCATCTATAGAACCTATGTACAACATGATGTTGCTTCAATATACTCTGCTTCGAATGTAAATAACGATATTGATGGTTGTTTCTTGCTTATCCAAGATACCAAACACTCACCAAAGTAGAACGCTGCTCCACTAGTGCTTTGTCGGTCATCAATGCAACCTGCCCAATCTACATCTGTGTAGGCAATAAGTGATAAATCCTTTCATTTTGGATACCATAATCCAAAATCTTTTGTACTCTTGAGATATCTGAATATCCTCTTTACTTCTAGAACATGTGATTCCTTTGGTACTGCTTGAAATATTGCCACCTTGTTAGGTAGCTAAAGAGATAGTAGTGGGGGTCCAGAGGGCCCATAGTGATAATAGTGGAGGTCATTCAATGTAAGATGGACTAGGTCCACTATATTATTAAATAAGGCCCACTATGGTAGTTAGATATAATAAATGAGTAGTTAGATATAATAAATGTAAGAGGACTTCTTAGAAGGTTCTACTTCTAGAAGATTCCTCCTCTAGAATGTTCTTAGGTGATGGTAGCACTATATAAAGGTGTTCAAGAAATATAATGGGATATGAAGAGAAATATTGTATTTGGAGCTGAATCTCATTAGGAGGAAGTCCCCTCGAAGAGGAAAGTGAACAGGAGAGGATCCCTTCCATAATAGGATCCATTGTATGGTGAAGAGAAATATTGTATTTGGAGTTGAAGCTCATTAGGAGGAAGTCCCCGCAAAGAAGCAAGTGAACAGGAGAGGATCCCTTCCATAATAGGATCAATTGTATGGTGTTTCCCTACCTCAAGGGTTTGGTAATAATAAAGTGTGGTTTCTTCTATCTTGCTCTGTGGATCTATTGTGTATTCAATATTTGTGGTGATTATATTTGGATATCTTTGGCACTATTGTGATATTTTGTATTCAGGTCATTGGTTCTTAACAAATTATTTTTCCTGAGTTTTATTGCTCTTTCATTTGTCGGCGGAACTGCTGGTTCTTTGTATCCATCTACAACTGATTGCCAAATTTCAAATCCCTATGCATGTATATATGTTTTAATCCTTCTGCTCCAAAATGCATGCTTTTGTCCATCAAACTGTGGTATTCCATTTTTATACATGTTGTTTCTCTCCGTGATCTACCTTTCAGTGGTTAAACTGATTTCTAAAGGAACTTGCTCTGACACCAATTGTTGGATTACTAAGAGGGGGGGTAAATCAGTAATAGAGCAATTTAATCCTTTTTAACCATATAATGCAAGTGTTATATCAGTGTAGCATTATCATCCAATAATTGTAGAGTAAATAAACAATGAACAAATGAGCAATCATACACATACATAGTACACCAGTGTTTTTACGTGGAAACCAAAAGCGAGTTAAAACCACAAAATGTTTTTTATTATCTATCTTGAAGAATTACATTCATTGGAAGCACCAACTTCCTTTGTTTTCCAGCTGCAACTGGAAGGAGGCTCCAAACCCCTAGTTTCTCAGGCTACAACCTGAGGGAAGCTCCAACTCCCCAATTATCTGGCTACAACCAGAAGGAGGTTACAACCCCCTAAGTTCTTTGGCTACAACTAGAAGGTGGCTACAACCACCTATCCTTGCCCCATCCAACTGCCCTGAAATATAAGTGTCAAATGTAGACAACATGTCACTGTCACTGAATTAACCACTGCCACTGTCAACCTGTACCAATAACCTGTAACAACCTGTACCAATCAGTAACATCCTATACCAATCAGCCTACACCAAACAACCTGTACCAATAACCTGAACCAACATGTACCATGCATCAACATTGACTCATCAAGATGTACCAACATCATCAACTATACACCTCATGTATGTGCCAACTCATCAACTACTTGTCTCAACCATGTAACCAACATGTACCTCAACTGTAGAAACTGAATATGTCACTGAGAAACTTGTCACTATATACTCATCAATCAATCTGATTTGATCACATATACCTCAAACACTATACCACAAGTTTGTACCTCAAACCATGTGCTAGAACCTTACGGTTATTGTTAGGTGATTTATATGTACTAAAAGAGACACTAAACTACCCTCAATTAAATTGTCAACCCAGGGTAAGTAAACTTAGAGTTGTAGCAAAATATATGTCAAAGGTAAAAGGTTGGTAGGGGTATAATCTACCTAATAAAAGCAGCTATTTAAGACTAATCTACTCAAGCAAACCTATCTAATAAGAAAACCCTACTAAGCAACTTGAAACTAGGTAACCTAAGTACTTTTGGGCCAAGGACTGATGGATGATTCTAAGAAAAGAAAGTAAACCCTACTTTAAAGAAAACTAGTTCATAACAATAAGCAAAGGCAAACTACTAAGCATACTAAGCAAATGATGAAAGCAGACTACTTTTAACTTGCCAACCTACATTCAATGAGAAACTATCCTATGAAAGAAAATAAATAAACAAGTAAGCAAGGACACCTATCTAACCTATAAACCAAATAGACAATCAAGAAAAGACACCTAACTAACCTACTAAAGAAAAAGACAAGTAAGCAAAGGAAACTAACTATTGCAAGTAAAACTTCTCATTGAACAACTATCTAGCCTAAGAGGCAAGTGAACTAAATGCCTAATGCAAAACTATTTGTAATGTGTGAAAGGAAATCTAAATGCTCAATACAATGCATGAAAGGAAATCTATTCTATTGAAAGCAAGAAAGACTACCAACTAATTCTTAATCTATGATAAGCAAACTACTATCTATCAAAGAAAAGTCTATCTAACCTATAGCAACAATAAAACTATTTTCTAAACCATGAAAACAAGAAACTATATTTAATCTATAAAACACTCAAATGTAATGTTGGTGGTTGTGTGGATGCCTTCGGTGGTGACGGATGATATCTCGATGACACTTGACCACAAAGGACAATTCCAACGATATAAGTTCAACGCTAATCTCAATGGCAAAATGAAAGGTGTTAGCGATAAAAAATGCACTGGTATTTTTGGAGTATCTCCTCAAGTTTCATTCAATATGCCCATTTCTAAATATGTTTGGCCAGTGTTTTGTCTCCAAAACTCTGTAGACCAAGCTTCCATTGATTTCCCTAACCTGCATTCCAAAACTTTGTCAGTATTTCCTGTAAACCCTAACTTCTAATGCTTTTTATATTTTAGCAAATTTCTCTAATATTATGATGTATGGTCAAAGTGATCTAATCCTAAGTCACATAGGTGTAAATTCTAACCTTGTACAATATCTACTGCAAACTGATATTCATAAAAGAACAGAAAATATACAATGGCAAATACAAACATTACACAGAGATTTTTCACCTGGAAACCCAAACCGGGAAAACCAGCATATATTTTATTGATACATTGTTTTAACACTGTTTACAATACAATATACATATAGGAGCCAGCGACATCCAAAACCCTAGCCCAATGACCTGGATTAGTCCAAAACCCTAATTCCTTAACCGGAAATAGAAAACCATCAGCAAAAACCATGTGCCAAAAACCACCTAATATCATGTGGTTCCGGAAATATGTCGGCCCGGCGAAAATATGTCGGCCCAAAAAATAAATTTCGGGGGCGCTGCCCTCGAACCCTAGTGCAGGGGGCTCCGCCCCCCTCTTACCCCCCTGCGCGCCCGGTGCAGGTGCTCAGACACTACTACTCGTGCAAAGAATATAACACATACCCAACATTCTCCCACTTGTTGTTTTCTTTGCACACAGGGGGTTACAGGGTTACATAGTCAACAATGCCCATGGATCCTCTACACCAAGAGAACTTCTCAGTGCTCACAGATTTTGTTAATGAATCTGCAAC
>JASDQU010103373.1:422592-437856 GCA_032191745.1 Picea mariana | reverse complement strand
TACCGCGATCCACTGATCTCTCTCCACCAAAAGATCTTCCATCTTGAGCTTCCACATCTCAAAGCTTTTCCCATTAAACTTCTCGATCTCCATCTTCGAATTGCTTGCCATTTCTTTTCACCTAAAAAACAATACCGCAGATCTCCCACTGTAACAAGGCTTATCACAGTCCCGAGCCAAACCCTTGACGACAAAGGCGTCCCCCTGAAGCCAATAGAGCTCTGATACCAAATGTAAATTCTAACCTTGTACAATATCTACTACAAACTGATATTCAGAAAAGAACAGAAAAGATACAATGGCAAATACAAACATTACATAGAGATTTTTCACCTGGAAACCCAAACCGGGAAAACCAACATATATTATATTGATACATTGTTTTTACACTGTTTACAATAAAATATACATATAGGAGCCAGCGGCATCCAAAACCCTAACCCAATGACCTGGATTAGTCCAAAACCCTAATTCCTTAACCGGAAATAGAAAACCATCAGCAAAAACCATGTGCCGAAAACGACCTAATATCATGTGGTCCCGGAAATATGTCGGCCCGGAAATATGTCGGCCCAGCGAAAATATGTCGGCCCAAAAAAAAAATTTCGGGGGCGCTGCCCCCAAACCCTCACGCGGGGGGCTCCGCCCCCCTACACCCCCCCTCTTACCCCCCTGTGCGCCCGGCGCAAGCGCTCAAACACTACTATTCGTGCAAAGAATATAACACATACCCAACAATAGGTCCAATTTTTAAAGCCAAAACTTAGTTCATATTCACAAGTCACATATGAATCAAGTCATGGGATTAAGTTATGATTTAACATAAGTTAGGCCACGGGTTGTTCACATGCCAAGTCATGAGTCAAAACCTTATGACCTATTCTTATGTTATTATGCTAACTACCAGCCATACTAAATTCCAAGTCTAGTCTATCAACTAAATCATAAACTAAGCCAAAATTTCAAAACATGATTCAAATGATAATCATCCTTCATAAGCCATGCCCTGCAGTCCTACAACACGCATGTCAGCAATCAACACTAGCAACATCATGAAAAACATAAAGAGCCCAGCTGGAAGCATCATACATTGTCAAGCTAAAGTCCAATACAAAGCTCAGCGCTAAGTGCCAAGTTCACTTTGCACCCAAACTCCTCGAAATAGTTATGAGAGATTCATGTATGCAAAGACTGCCAAGTGTCTGAGAGATTAAAATAGGTGTCGGAGAGGTTGCTCGAAATGTGGAATTACAAGAACAATTATTGCGCCAAATCCAGGCCCAAGCCAAAGCCAAGTCCACAAACCTAACTGTGAGTCAAACTAAAGTCAATGCAAAGCGTAGCAAAACACCGAATGTTGTTCCATATGACTCATCGATCATAGTTGAGGGTATTGGCACTTAGATACAGTGTGAAGGTTACAATTTGCATCTTATTTTTAACTATCAGAGATTTTCAGACAGGTGCCAAAAAGAATCTCAAGCAGACTAATTTAAAATACCATGGTGCCACGATGAGGCCAACTGCCAGATCCAGTTAAAAGTGTAAGGGCATATGAACAATGCATCCTGTGTGATTTTCAATGCACGACAAGAAATTTTTGTTTCCAACTCATAATACAGAGTATTAGAGTTTGGGATGTATCCAGCGTACAGGTGTCCAAATAATTCGTAAAGACCATGATCGCTTTTGGATCCTTGCAACACATCCTGATATAAATATTCATGCTGCTGGACATAACAGTGGGATGACTGTTTTCAAGTCAGAACAAGAAAGAATTGCCTTTGTTTTTTATGAAGGTACCCTGCACTAAATCAAAGACTTTTTTCTGTGGGCTTATGAATTTACAACTCAAAAGACACTCAACTTAAACAAATAAGAAGGCCTGGATCCACAGAAATGAATCAAGGACCAAGATCATTGTCCTATAGTCTTTTGGAGAATGTTTTTCTGGTATGTTTAGATGTTGAAAGTGGGTCATATGAATTTTATCTCGTTCCAAAGTATAGTGTTGGCAGAAATGATACGACACAGAAAGCAAAGAGAGGACTTGGAGGATCTGTTGTCTTTGTTGCTCATAATCAATCTGCAATCCTTATTAAGATTCATAACCAAGTGATGATAAAAATCTCAGAAATAAGGTCACTAAGAAGTGTAGTTTTCCAGTAACTATGGATGCAATCTTCTATGGAGGAACATGAAACATTCTTTATAGGTCATAAGATAGAATAGTCCTCTTGATCTGCAACAGAGGTTTGTACTCAGAGAAATATATACTCTGTTTATGGAATACATTGTCTGGTCAAATGACATGGAAAACATAGCCTTGCTAAGAAAGCATGCAATCATCAGTGCAAGAAATAAACTTGTACATAGGTGCACTCTACATGAGACTACTCATGTTAAGAGTGGTGCTTGGAATGATAATGGTGTTTATTTATACAACCTTGAATCACATTAAGTATTTCCTTCCAAATGAAGATAGTAGCATCATCAAAACACTTGATGTTCTTGTTTTATATGTTCAACAGGCATTTGTTTGCAGAGGAGGTCATCAAATCGAGAGAGCTCTTCGATCCATATGTGAGATTGATGTCAAGAGAAAAGCTATATTTTATAGGGAAGGAAAATCTCATTTAACTATAAGAAAATCACAACACTTGCTGATAATAAAGAGTTTTCATCGGCACAGGAAGCATATTTACAACCAGTTAGTTGTTGAAAAGTGGAACTTTCAACGGCTAACTAGCAAATTTCAAGGCGGAAGAGCTGGTGAAACCGCAGAGGAGGACAGAATGGCATTATTTTTGCACAGATTTATGTTTTATCATTCTAAAGGGCACGAAGACGGTTTTAAAGTGAAAATTATAATTAAGAAGATTCGTTTCAATGCTCTGTTTCAGTTTTTCAAGCTGCCAGCAAGGTGAAAGAGATCAAGCAAATCACCTATTTTTGGCCAAAAACTGCATGTCTGTCAAAGTGACATTTTGACTTCATCAAGCAGCTAATGAAGTTATGAAAAACTATCATAGAAGGATCTCAAGTTGCCTTGTCATCACCAGAGTTTGCTAAAAAGGTCAAAGATGTTGAAAATCAAATTATGAATCCAATTGCTCCTTGGGAATAGGATTTATTTCCTAGAATAATGTAATTGATTAGATTTGTAAACACTTATAATTCTGAGATCCATCATTTGAGGATCTGAATTTCTTTGTAAAACCTATTTAAGTTGATAGAGGCCACAGCCAATGGGGGGTCGATTCTGGATACAGAAATATACTATATTGTAAACAGGCTTTTTGATATGATAATACAAATCACAGTTTTCTCTCTCTATTGATATCAGATTCTCATCTTTCCTTCTGTACTCTTATTCAAGTTGTTTTAACTACAGGATGACTGTCATCTCATCTGTCGGTTCATAACTTGCTTAATAGTTTCTTACCATTGTTCATTAAACCCTACATTTTGCATTTGGTTTATAAGCATTGTTTTCTCACCCACTTAAAGGCCATCATCTGATTATTGATCCTTGAGAGCACTGGTTCATTTGATTCTCACTTTGACTTTCTGAGTACCATACTGAAATTGAGTTATCCCATTGATCCACACATACAAAATACAAAAAAACATGTTTTCTTTATGTTACCAAGCATCTTTGACCTACAACCTCAAAGAGTTTCTTGGAGTGATAACAAATTGGCATCGTTGTCAGGGAGAGGAGATTGAAGCTCATCTTCCTTGGGAGATGAAAAGATATAGCTTTGATGATAGACAAAGTTTGGACATATATTTGGTTGTAATCATCTATCTGGGGACTCCATGAAGGACGGATTCAGTGGCGACTCCATCGTTCTGAAATCTGTTGGCGACTCCACTGGTATGAAATGAACAAGAGGTATGCATTTTGCAATTTCTCAAGTATTTCTGGTTACCCTCACCCAGTGCCTAGTAGAGATGAATGGGAACGTAGTATTCCCAGATTTCGAGGAGAAGAGTGGGAAGTGTCAGCTGAACATTTGTTGGATTTTCATGATTTCATTCATCGGTTGCAAATTGTGCATGAGGATGTTCATATCAAGCTCTTCGGGTTTTCATTAGAGGGTATTGCTCGTGATTGGTACCGGTCACTCCCTGTTGCCAGTATCAGTTCTTTTGCAGATTTTCATGCTTCCTTTCATTTGTTTTGCAAAGAAATATTTTCAGCTAATCTTCTATATCCTGAATGTTGTCATGAATTTTATTTATTGAATAAAGATTCAGATAGCCATGAAGAGTATGTTGTTATAGGGGATACCTCTTATTTTAATCGAGACATCGATGATCTTCACGATGGTAGCCATAGTATAGATGCTTTTGACATTGTACCAAATGCATCTACTATCTTAAATTGTCACGAAGGTCAGATTGTCCCGTTTGAAAACTTGAAAAATGATAAACAGATTTTTATATTAGCATGTGATAGATTTGAATCTACAACAGATACTAAGGGCATCCCTTCGTCTTCTGATTTGCAGACAAAGAAATGTAACCAATAGATGACAGTTTCAAATCTGCAACAAATGCTAAGGACAGTTCTCAACCTTCATATTTGCAGACAAAGGGGAATTGCAGCGGACATGAAGAGGAAGATGATGAGAAAAAAAGTTTATATCAGCAGTTGAGTTTACATTTTCCTCCGACAAAGGAAGAACAGTTCATATTCATCATTGACATTAGTGAATAAAAAAAGTAGTAGATTTTCTTTCAGTTGGAACAACAACAAAGGGAGGTATTTCTTTGTGGCTTTATTGACCCTATTGTTGACTATTTGGAGTTTATGAGCAACATAAATGTCAAGATATTTTTGTTAGATGATGGTTGGTTCTGCCATTTTTTCAAACTATATTTTTGCATGCTATGGTTTCCTTTCTTTTTCAGATCCAGATCAAGGAGGTTACCAGTAAATCAATTTCTTTCTTGGATGCATTGGATATTTAATTTTACTTGATCAGTTTTCACCTATTGATTAGTGTAGGAGTAGACAGCTGAATAAGCTCTTCCTATGAGCAGATAGATTGTTTTCAGTTTTTCTTAAATAAGTAAGACAGGCTACAGGCAGGTTATAGACAGGCTACAGGCAGGCTACAGGAAGGCTATAGCTTTGAAGAGATCAGTTGTATGGGCCAGATGACTCCATGCCCAATGCTAAAGGTGGGTGGAACTAGTAGGTTCTTGGAAACCTCGCAGGGAAGTCTCCATCCCAGTTGGAGCCAAATGTTAGCGATAAAAAATGCACAGGTATTTTTGGAGTATCTCCTCAAGTTTCATTCTATATGCCCATTTCTAAATATGCTTGGCCAGTGTTTTGTCTCCAAATATATTTAGACCAAGCTTCCATTGATTTCTCTAACCTGCATTCCAAAACTTTGTCAATATTTCTTGTAAACCCTAACTTCTAATGATTTTTATATTTTAGCAAATTTCTCTAATATTATGATGTGTTCTCAAAGTGATCTAATCCTAAGTCACATAGGTCCGATTTTTAAAGCCAAAACTTAGTTCATATTCACAAGTCACATATGAATCAAGTCATGGGGTTAAGTTATGATTTAACATAAGTTAGTCCATGGGTTGTTCACATGCCAAGTCATGAGTCAAAACCTTATGACCTATTCTTATGTTATTATGCTAACTACCAGCCATACTAAATTCCAAGTCTAGTCTATCAACTAAATCATAAACTAAGCCAAAATTTCAAGCCATGATTCAAATGATAATCATCCTTCATAAGCCACGCCCTGCAGTCCTACAACATGCATGTCAGCAATCAACACTAGAAACATCATGCAAAACATAAAGAGCCCAGCTGGAAGCATCATACATAGTCAAGCTAAAGTCCAATACAAAGCTCAGCACTAAGTGCCAGGTTCACTTTGCACCCAAACTCATCGAAATAGTTATGAGAGATTCATGTATGCAAGGACTGCCAAGTGTCTAAGAGATGAAAATAGGTGTCGAAGAGGTTGCTCGAAATGTGGAATTACAAGAACAATTATTGCACCAAATCCAGGCCCAAGCCAAAGCTGAGTCCAAAAACCTAACCGCAAGTCAAACTCAAGTCAACGCAAAGCGCAACACAGCACCAAACGTTGTTCCACATGACTCATCGATCATAGTCGAGGGTATTGGCACTTAGATACAGTGTGAAGGTTACAAGTTGCAACTTATTTTTAACTATCGGAGCTTTTCAGACAGGTTCCAAAAAGAATCGCAAGCAGACTACTTTAAAATACCATGGTGCCATGATGAGGCCAACTGCCAGATCCAGTTAAAAGTGTAAGGGAATATGAACAATGCGTCCTATGTGATTTTCAATGCATGCCAAGACATTTTTGTTTCCAATTCAGAAGACAAAGTATCAGAGTTTGGGATGTATCCAGCGTACAGGTGTCCAAATAATTCATAGAGAGCATGATCGCTTCTGGATCCTTGTAACACATCCTGATATAAATCTTCTTGTTGTTGGACATAACAGTGGAATGACTATTTTCAAGTCAGAACGAGAAAGACCTGCCTTTGTTGTTTATGAAGGTACCCTGCACTACATCAAAGACCGTTTTATGCGGGCTTATGAATTTACAACTCAAAAGACACTCAACTTATACAAATAAGAAGTCTTGGATCCACAGAAATGAATCAAGGACCAAGATCATTTTCTTATATTTTTTTGGAGAATGTTGTTCTGGTATGTTCAGATGTTGAAAGTGGGTCATATGAATTTTATCTCGTTCCAAAGGATAGTGTTGGAAGAAATGATACGACACAGGAAGCAAAGAGAGGACTTGGAGGATCTGTTGTCTTTGTTGCTCGTAATCAATTTGCAATCCTTGTTAAGAGTCATAACCAAGTGATGATAAAAATCTCAGAAATAAGGTCACTAAGAAGTGTAGTTTTCCAGTAACTGTGGATGCAATATTCTATGGAGGAACATGAAACCTTCTTTATAGGTCAAGAGATAGAATAGTCCTCTTGATCTGCGACAGAGGTTTGTACTCAGAGAACTCTATACTCTGTTTATGGAATACATTGTCTGGTCACATGACATGGACAACATAGCCTTGCTGAGAAAGCATGAAATCATCAGTGCAAGCAAGAAACTTGTACATAGGTGCACTCTACATGAGACTACTCATGTTAAGAGTGGTGCTTGGAATGATAATGGTGTTTATTTATACAACCTTGAATCACATTAAGTATTTCCTTCCAAATGAATATAGTAGCATCATCAGAACACTTGATGTTCTTGTTTTAGATGTGCAACAGGCATTTGTTTGCAGAGGAGGTCATCAAATCGAGAGAGCTCTTCGATCCATATGTGAGATTGATGTCAAGAGAACAACTATATTTTACAGGGAAGGAAACTCTCATTTAACTATAAGAAAATCACAACACTTACTGATAATAAAGAGTTTTCACCAGCACAGGAAGCATATTTACAACCAGTTAGTCGTTGAAAAGTGGAACTTTCAACGGCTAACTAGAAAATTTCAAGGCAGAAGAGCTGGTGAAACCGTAGAGGAGGAAAGAATGGCATTATTTTTGCACAAATTTATGTTTTATCATTATAAAGGGCACGAAGATGGTTTTAAAGTGAAAATTATAATTAAGAAGATCCGTTTCAATGCTTTGTTTCAGTTTTTCAAGCTGTCGACAAGGTGAAAGAGATCAAGCAAATCACCTATTTTTGGCCAAAAATTGCCTGTCTGTCAAAGTGACATTTTGACTTCATCAAGCAGCTAATGAAGTTATGAAAAACTGTCATAGAAGGATCTCAAGTTGCCTTGTCATCACCAGAGTTTGCTAAAAAGGTCGAAGATGTTGAAAATCAAATTATGAATCCAATTGCTCCTTTGGAATAGGATTTATTTCCTACAATCATGTAATTGATTATATTTGTAAACGCTTATAATTCTGAGATCCATCATTTGAGGATCTTAATTTCTTTGTAAAACCTATTTAAGCTGATAGAGGCCACATCCAATGGGGGGTCAATTCTGGATACAGAAATATACTATATTTTAAATAGGCTTTTTGATATGATAATACAAATCACAGTTTTCTCTCTCTATTGATATCAGATTCTCATATTTCCTTCTGTACTCTTATTCAAGTTGTTTTAACTGCAGAATGACTGTCATCTCATCAGTGATTTCATAACTTGCTTAATAGTTTCTTACCATTGTTTATTAAACCCTACATTTTGTATTTGGTTTATAAGCATTGTTTTCTCACCCACTTAAAGGCCATCATCTGATTATTGATCCTTGAGAGAACTGGTTCATTTGATTCTCACTTTGACTGTCTGAGTACCATACTGAAATTGAGTTATCCCATTGATCCACACATACAAAATACAAAAAAACAAGTTTTCTTTAAGTTGCCAAGCATATTTGACCTACAACCTCAAAGAGCTTCTTGGAGTGATAACAAAAGGTAAGTATTAAACAATCCAACGAGAATTTAGCCATGACAAAAGTAATGTTAAATACCCTGCATATTAAACCATCAACAACATAACGAGATCATCATTATTTAACTAAGAAATTTAATTGCATTTTTAATCTACGAAAGAAAATTGTGTAAATGAAAACTATGCTATGTCTACTCTAATAATTCAAAGTTCAAGATACAATAAGAAAGTGCTTGGAAACAAAAATTAAACTATGATATTGAAAAGCATACTAACAACTACATTAACCAACAACTAATTAAATGAGATCTATATGAAATTGAAATTAGCAAGCTTGTAATAAAAAACTGGAATTAATTCTATATATCCATCAATCCTTGTCAAAGAAAGCCCAATTAAAAAACTATGTTCTAATCTAATAAAAACTCTGTTTTAACTTGATTACAAAACCATAACTCGAAGCATAGTTTAACATCTACATGCACATGAGGTTAATATAAAGACTTGGGGTTAGTATGGAGTCTTGCAAGACCTTTTCTAATCTATAAAATCAACACATGCTAATCTGTATCAACATCTAACGTGCAAAACAATTAAAACAATTAAGCTACAACAACCTAGTTAGCATAATAAAAACGTGCATGTACAGAAAATAAAAAGAGAGTAATTAAATTAAGAAATGCATCAATAAACATGAAGAGAGTTACCAGACTGTTCATGGGCCCCCCAGCAAGTTGTGGTCACTCTCTAAAAGTACACCACGAGCTTAGCAAGACGAATTCACCATAAAAATCCAAAAATGCAGTTCTGGCATAATTTTGGCAATGTAAAAACTCAAACAGAGAAAAATCATTTTTCTGGCAATTCTAATGCTTATGCTACTTGGTTCTTCTACTTAACAATCATCGGGCCACCTCAGTGGTATTTATAACATTTACAAACCAAGTGGTCAACCACAGGAGGGTTGAACCACCTCTAAATTCGGCAAATTACAATAAATGATGCTCTAACTGTCAAAACTGAGTAAGCCAATAATCGCCTTCTTTGGACAACTGAAATCGACTTGTCTTGAGCTTAGTAGATGGAGGGGGTGATGATAAACAAAACCCATGTGCCCGATTGGTCCATCACTAGCCGCCAATGCCATAATCGCCAACTCGCCTTGTGTTTTAATACTCGGTGTTGGAACGAGTGCCGGATCGGGTACCGGAACAAGTGTTGGAACAAGTGTCAGATCAAGTGTCGGAACTGGAAACATGGTGCRTTTTTCCCTGTAACAGCAAAAAAACACGAATTAACTCTTGGAAATCATAGAACAAGATGAATTAAACTTGATTACTCATTAAACATGAATTACATGTACCTTATGCCGATCATACCATTTTATCATCAAATTCTTCAAAAAGATCCTTCAAAAGACGAGAAACACATATATACATATGGAAAAAGTGTATAATAACCATCATGAAAATGATCATATCTCGGGCCCAACATTACCCCCACACCTACGACTTTGCAGGTCCCACTGCAAACAAAAAGAAGTTACCCCTGGTGACTAGGCTTGCTGAGGAGGATCGGCTTTGGAAGCTTCTCCTTCTTGTTGTGTGGATTTATCCTTGTGCCTCTTGTGTTGCTTCAATTGTGCTCTGAGGCTGCGGTTATTTTTAGTCATTTCATCAACCAACCACTGAAGGGAGTTGACCTTTTCCTGAAGGACTACATTGTCCTGATGAAGGTGTACATCTATTGTCTTCCTCTCTTCCAACTATTGGAGAAGTTGATGGTTTTATTTTTGTAGCTGCTCTATGGTTGGGACAGAATCGGTGATTTTTGAGGAAGGCTTAGATCCTTTGAGGGATGTGGACAATTTATCAGTTTTAGGATCTAGAGTGGGCATAGGTGAAGTAGGAGTGATGGGAGATCGGAAAGGTGAGGTAGGTTCTGATTTTGTTTTCCTTAGTGGCTCTAATCCATCCGTAGAGGATTCTCTAGGTTTCTTATGAGGGATCTCAAGCTCGGAGGACACTTGGATGGGATCCGAAGTAGGTGGAGGTTTTGCATAAGGATTGGTTCTTGTGCTCCGGGTACTCTTCTGAAAGGGTCCCTTACCAAATCGGTTGGCTCCCCTCTTGTTTGTGGGAATGATGGGAAAGTCTTGTTACATTACCTCTTGGAGTTTCTTAGGTGTAGGACCAAGAGAAAGTGAAGGCATTGGGGGGTCAACAATAGGCTTCTTCTGGTCTTTGTTCTTGGTCTTTTTCCTCGATGAAGAAGTAGGAATATCAACAAGCTTTTGGTATTGTTCCGGCAAAGAGAGGTTTTGTGCAATGGATTTTGGAGTTCTCGGAGAGTGAGGCTTGGATAGGGAGATAGTCTTTAGGCTAAGTGGATTTCTATCAGTCTTAACTATCAAGTGGGGGTTTGCAAATTGGTAGATAAAGACATCCCAACTTTTCCCCTACTTCTCTAGTTCGATAAAAATGAGGATTTTGATCAAACCGTGGTGGAAGAGACTATTGTGGGGGTTAGTCACATTTTTCCTCACTTGAGAGGACATCTTCTCCAAGCTTTTGAGAAAATAAAAGGGAAATTTCAAGGGTTTGTTGAACATAAAATGACCCAACAATCTAAAATGACAAGCTTTGAAGGTGGAGTATCTACCTTCACATGTAATTAGCCTTGTGATGACAATGAGGGGGTTAACCAATTATACTTTTATCCACTCCTTAGCATACCCTTTATCTCCTGAAATGCTCTCGAATTCGGTCTTGAATACCCTATTGTAACATGAGCGCGGAAATTGATGATTTTTGAACCATCTATCTCCCATTCTTGGGAGCTTTGTTGCAGCAACAATTGACTCTTCTGTGACTTCAAAGGTGAGATACCCTACATGTGCAATCTTTCCATCAAAACCAACTACGAATTGCATAGAGAGGTCATCATCATGGCCCTACAAACAAGATAGAAAGGGCCCCCAGCCAGCACGCAAGAACACTTCCCTGCATTGTGTGAATTCTGGAATGGCAAACAAGTATGCATAGGAGGAGGGTTCGTATCTCCTGGGCATTGTGACAAAGTTTGAATTCACCAAGCAAGGGTGAAATCGAGCCAAGCAATGACACAAATTGGTAACGGTCGGAGTGCGATTAGAACAAAGGGTGAATTCTACCAAGCAAGGGTGCGAATAGGCCAAGAGATTGCACGAATTTAGCACAGTCTGAGTGCGATTTAGAACAGAGGGCGAATTTGGCAAAGGTTGGGCGTGATTCCTTAACGCAGGGCAAAGAAAATGACAAGGGAAAATGAAATAATAGAGTGCCCATCCCGATTTTGGATGCACTTAAGTTGGAGTGAGTTACACACATGTGCGCGTGGGCTGCCATGTGTGAAGAATTCGAATTCAAAGGCTCAATTTTTGGCAATGGACTAGTGCGTAATTAGATCAATGTCCAAGTCTTTTGAATTGGACATTTGATCATAACCATATGAGGCATATTTTAATCAATGCATGCAACCAATTTAATTGAACGTAATTGAATTCTGGTTACTTGGAATCTAGGACAGTTACTGGTATGCAAATGGCACTTCGTTTGACACTTCAAATGACATCGCATCCGACACCTCATACGGTATTTCATCTGGTACTTCATCCGGCACTCCTGTGTTAAGTGTATTTTCGCCTCTTATAATGGACAGCCTACAATTTTGAAGTGCTTTTGACAACCATAGTGGTTAATGAGCAGAGGCAGATTTCTCCATGCTCACTCATTCTTCTCGCATATGACATATAATGTCAAAACCTATAATGAATGGGTTATAGCAAGCATAAAACATGTGTTGTCAAACCTACAATATGCAGCTTGTAATGGAAGATAACTAATAAAGAGTGGTCTGTTAAGCATGAGGTTGGTAATTTTATAACACACAGGAGTTAAGCATTTCAAAAATAATATGAGTATCGGTGTCATAACCTGTATCATGGTGATAATACAAAAATTATTGCAAAGACATATTTCTCTAGGCAATGATCATTTGTTAGCTCATGAACCCCTCCCCCACACCTAAGTATTGTGACACCTCACAACCAAAAGTATAGGAAACTAGTCAGTATCCCCCAATAGCCGAAGATTTATAGTATGTCAAGTGTAAAGATAAAATTTCACATATTGGTCTGACGAGACAGTTAGGAGATGGCCCCACCTATAGGATAAGAGATCCTATATATAGATAAGAAGAGGTAGGCAAGAGAGATTCAAGATATCCTTAGAGTTATTTCCCAATGGAAAATTTATGGAGTTCATTAACCTTAGCTTAACCACACATACTTCATGTCAGCTTTGTCTGCAAGTAATGTCGTACATCAGGACAAGTTTAGATTGATTATTTATTTTTGTCAGATTACCATCCTCGCTAGGTAGAATGACCAGCTTCCAGCAAGCCTGTTCAGTACTCCGGCGGGTTTACCTAGTCATACCACAGGTCGGTACCCGCTGCCAGTAGACCTGTTCAGTATCCCTATAGGTTAGCCTCTTAAAACCTCAGAGACTGGCCCTCCATCTTTTAAGATTTTAATATAAGACTGCTTATGCAAGAAGATGGGGGGACAACTCTGAAAACAACTTTTTTCTTTTTCTTTTCGATTGGGATGGTATTTATGTTAGAGGATGAATTTCAGTTATATTATTAGTGATTGTCCCGATGTAAGGGGTACTTAAGCGGACGTGACCTATCTAAAGATATGATATAATCAATCCATTTAGTGTGTAGTGGATGGTACCATTGAGAAAGAAAGAAAAAGGTATCTCTAGGCTCAACTCACTTTCTTCTTTTGTAATTATTATGATGTTTCCATGACTAACTGCTAATTAGACCTCCTTGTTACTCTTTGATAAAGACACTTGACTCACTTACTCAGGTTTCTTGGAAAAACTGTACGAGATACCTCTAGGCTTGATAGTTATGGTATCACTTCCTTATACAGTGGTGAAAAGTTTCAAGAGCAACTGCTTTAGAATGCCTTAAAAATGAGATTTTTTGCAAAAACATGGCTAATTACAGTAAGTCACTATTCATTTGATGCTTTAGCAGACACAAAATTCAAGTGTAACAATGTTTTGAAGAAATATCCTTGAAACTGTGTACTCTCGGTGAAATAATTACTTACAGAAACCTCTAAAGTTGCCTTATTAACAAAATTCAAAAACTATTTACATATATACAGTAGGAAATTAAAAAAAAAAAAAAATTCAAGAACAAGGGGGAACTTCCCCATCTACTAAGGCCAATGCCTTGTCAGCTGACATGACCTGTAGAAAATATTCTTTGGAAATGGGCTTATGATAAAATTTAAGTCGGTGTCCATTTACCACAAAGGAGACTTGTCCATCGTCAATTGTTTTAATTTTTATAGCTCCATTGTCATATGCAGTGTATACCTCATAAGGGTCCAACCAACGGGTGGTAAATTTTCCTTTGAAGGTTTTGAATCGAGAATCAAACAACAAAGCCCAATCACCAAGCTGGAAGTGCTTCTTCTTAATAAACTTGTCATGCCACTTGCTCCTCTGGTTTTGGACTTGTATTGTCCGTTGGATGGCATCTTGCTTGATTTCATCCAACTCATTCAACTGTAGGGCTCGTTTCTTCTGAGCCTCATCTAGGTTCAACCCTAATTCTGCGGCAATACGGAAGGTCCTTACTTGGAATTCTATAGGTAAAAGCACTTTTTTCCCGTACACTATCTCATAAGGGGTATGTCCAGTGGTATTTCTCCAGGTGGTCCGATATGCCCACAAAGATTCTGGGAGCCTATCAGCCCAATTATGGTGATGTAACTAAAAAATATTGGTCAAGATGGCTTCCAGAACTTTATTTGTGGATTCTACCTGACCATTGGCTTGAGGGTGGTATGGAGAAGATTTACGGTGTTTAATCCCATATTTCTTTGTCAACTCTTTCATCAGCTTGGAAGTGAATTGAGTGCCTTGGTCGGTAAAAATTTCATGAGGGACACCAAAGCGGGTAAAGATGTCTTCATAGATGAATTCTACAATAGACTTCTTTGTGGCCCTAAATAGGGATTTTTCCTCTACCCATTTGGTGACATAGTGCGTACAAACCAAGATATAGTTCTTCCTATGGGACATGGGTGAAATTGGTCTTACAAAGTCGAGGGCCCATTTTTCGAAGGGTTCTATCATAACTTGGGCCTGCAAAGGAATTTTGTCAGCTGGCCTAGGTCTACCTATCCTTTGGAAACTATCACAACTTCTCACATACTTGGCAGCATCTTTGAAAATGCTAGGCCAATAGTAACCTGAGTGTAATACCTTATATGTTGTGCATTTGTCGGAGAAATGGCCACCACATGGTCCAGCATGACAAATTTGTAGTATTTCAGGTACCTCATCCTCTCGGACACATCTACAAATAATCAAATCAGGACCTATTGTTCAAGGATAAATTCGTGAGTGCGAACACAGACCAATCTCCCCAGATCCACCTGGATCTGGAACAAACTATGACAGAATACTACTCTTTCCCTAGTTCTAAAATATTGAATGGACAAGAGAAAAAGGATGATGTACTTACTTTATGAAAGCTCTCCTTATCTCTGTTGATCCTCGCTCTACTACAATGCTCTTGCGTCGTCCAATCACAACAACACAAACCAATCACAGCAAAGACATTAATATATTCAAAACTCTAGACTATACATGTGATCAAGGAATCATGTAATAAGATGATATCATCATTATGGGAAAGGGACATATTCATGTATTATATTAACTGAAAGAAAAGAATACAAC
>JASDQU010103373.1:347527-413801 GCA_032191745.1 Picea mariana | reverse complement strand
GAATGTAATCCCAAGATATCTGGAAACTCATTAATTTGCCAACCATTCGAACTCCAACTCATCCTTCTAGAAGATTCCTTCTAGAAGGATCGAGAACTTATTCATTTTCTCTCTTTAGAAACATTTCCGCACCCTGACCATTAACACAGTGCGGAAATTCCGCAGTCAGACTGAAAGCAGCCTGCGGAAATCAAGTATTTCCGCAGGACAATATATATGCAGCCTGCGTACTATCTTCAAAAGTGTGATTTTGAGAAGCTGACAAGTGTAACTTTTTACATGAAAATGATATAAATGCAGAGTTAGATCTTCCATCATCATGTCATCATCTCGATAACCAAAAATATGGATAACACCTGTGCAAAAAAGATCATGACCAACCCAAGAATAATTAGCACTTTGTGTAATAATTTTCCTCTTTTCATGAGGTGACAAATGAGACGATAACCTCCTAGTAGCTAGATATTTTTCCATATCCACAAACCATGGGGTATTGACAGAGAGGGAAAAAAGATGCTCATTTGGGAAACTATCATCTACAGGGGTATCATCATCCTCGTTCTTTATGCGGGGAAGAAAGTCAGCTACTACATTATCCTTTCCAGGTCGGTCAAGCACAGTGATATTAAATTCTTGCAATAATAAGAGCCACCTAGACACTCAGCCATTAGTTATAGGTTTGTTCATGAGGAACCTAATGGCTGAATGATCGATGTGTACAAATAATTCATAACTTGTAATGTAATGATGAAACTTGTTAATAGAATGAACAACTGCCAAGAACTCTTTCTCGGTGACTGTGTAGTTCAACTCGATAGGGGACAAGTTATTGTTTACAAAATAAATGGCATAGGACTGTTGGTCCTCTTTCTTCCCTAATACCCCTCCTATTGCAGTGTCAGAGGCATCAATGGATATAAGAAATGGGAGATTCCAATTGGGCCCTCTAAGAACTAGTGCCATGGACAAATTGGCCTTCAGGGTTTCAAAGGTAGTTTGACACTACTCACTCCAAACAAAATCAACATCTTTTATCAATCATCCAAACATAGGTGCAACAATCTTTGTAAAATTTTCAATAAACCGTCGGTAATATCCAGCATGTCCGATAAAGATTCTCACCTCTTTTTGATTCTTGGGGGGTGGAAGTCTAACAATGACCTCAATCTTTGCAGGATTGACTTTTATCCCTTCAGATGAAACATGATGTCCTAGAACCACTCCTTCAGTTAACAACATTTTTCATTTTTCATGACTTAGAGATAGGTTCATTTCCTGGCATCTGATGAGGAATTTTTCTAAGTTGTTTAAGGCTTCCTGGTAAGTGTCGCCATAGACTGTGAAGTCATCCATGTAGACCTCCACACAATCATGAATAAGATCGGCAAATATCCCTAATACTGCTCGTTGAAAAGTTGCAGGAGCATTACACAATCCGAATGGTAAGACCCTATAGGCATAGGTTCCCCAAGGACAAGTAAAGGTAGTCTTGTCCTGGTCTTCGGGTGCTATAAGAATCTGATTATACCCACTATACCCATCTAAAAAGGAAAAATACTTCTTTCCAGACAAGGTGTCTAGAACTTGGTCAATAAAAGGAAGAGGAAAGTAGTATTTTAGAGTGGCTTTGTTGAGTTCCCGGAAATCAACACAAATTCTCCATTTCCCGGTCACTTTCTTTGGAACCACTACAAGTGGGGATACCCACTTACTGTTGGAGATGGGATAGATAAATCTGACATTTAACAACTTTTGGATTTCCTCCTTGACTATGTCTTTGAGTGTTGGGTTCATCCTTCTCTGGGGTTTCCTAACAGGTGTTACCTCCCCCTGGGTGTATATATGATGGATTCATGTGTCAGGGTGTACACCCTTCATGTTAGTGTATTCCCAGGAAAATGCTCCTGATTGTTCTTTAAGGATATCTACTAACTGTTTATGTTGGTCTGCATCTAGCCCGGAGTTTATATGTAAAAATTTCCCTGGACTAATCTCGTAGGGCATAGTATAAGACATGGAAGACTCATCTATCTCGAAAATAAAAGATGTTGAAGACAAAATGGATGGGTCTAATTGTTCTTGAAATTCTTCCCCCAACATGTACTCAAATTGGGGGAAAGACTATGGAAAATCCACACATGTTATAGCAGAACTAAATTGGTTTAGCACATTTTCTATTGTGTGCTCTTGAAGTGCCCATGCATGGTCACTTGGCAATACGGGTTCTTCCGAGTCCTCGTTCTCGTATGGACATTCAAGCCACCATATATTCTCCATAATAGGTTAAGATGGAGGGTAAATGGTGAGCTTCTGGATAGAGAGACCATTTGAGATGGTCATTTCTCCTTCTCTACAGCTAATAAATTCATTGGCTATGGCTAGCCAAGGTCTTCCCAAAATAACGGGATGGCCTCTGGCAGGATCCCTTAATTGTAACTGTAATTGTTCCAAGGTAGTAGCGGTCATAACATTGATGCCTGCCCCTAGGTCTATGAGAGTGTCTCTGATGGAGACCTCATTAATGGTTATGGTCACTACGGGGTTTCCTGGATTCCCATATTTTGCTAGCTTTGGCTGTTATGATATGTACTCAGAGAGTCCTCCTACCAAATGTACTGTAGGAGGGTCCTTTTGCTTCCTACCTGGATTATTAATACATAGTTCTTTGACTACCTTACTATAGATTGGAATGTCTTTAATGGCTTGAAGCAGAGGAATCTTGACATAAATATTTTTCAATTCATTCAAAATGTCAAATTTCGGTCGGGTGGTAGGTTTCTCGATTACCAATCGGTCTGGATAAGGAGGGACCTTCGTAATTTGTGAAGGTTCATTTTGGGGAAGATTGGGTTCTTGATTCTTTGGGATAATAACATCTTCCCACCTAGTGTCATCCGTGGGTTGTTTGGTGGTTTATTCTTTTTATTCTTCCTGGATGACTACTAAAGGTCTCTGCCTATCTAGAACTTTTCCCGATCTTAGTTGAATTTACTATAATGGAACAAGAGTAATAACATATGTTGGGAAGGCCTCCATCTCAACATTATTAAGAGGTTGAGGGGGCTTATTATTGGGGTTCAGCACTAGCTGTGCCGTAAATAGTGTCGGTCTCGGGGAGCTTGCATTTTGATATTGTAGCGATTTTTGTTGTGGAATAGGAGGTAAAGGTGGTGGAACAAAACCTGGCAGAAGCTGCGGAGTGTTCGATGGGAACCGAGGATAAGGATGGTTGGACATAGGGAGAGGTGGATTTTGAGGATTTCCTAGATTGTGTCCTCCTCTCCATCCTTGAAGCCAAGGATGTTGGTACTGAGTAGACCAGTTTTTCCAACCTGGTGGGTTTCACTGTTGTTGTTGATAATAGGGTGGAACTTGGGATTGTAGATCTGGGTATGTGGGCTGGTTTCTAGGCTGCCATGGCCTCCTAGGTGCATAAGAAGACTCCCTAGGATCTCCACTCCTATAGATGGCTAATAAATTGGGAAATGATGGACATTTCTCAGTTGAATGGTCTTCTATGTAGAAGCCACAAACTGAAATGTTATCTAATGGGCATTCCCTTGAGGGATGCTTCCTCCTGCATCTTGGGAAATTTATGCTCATTGCTGCATTTTCCTCCTCCTGTTTCTTTCTGATTTTAAGGGTGTCCAACTGGGAACCTATTGTGCTTAGGATATCTATTTTAAAGTTTTCTAGAAGGTTCCCTATCTCCGCTCTTGTGATGCCACTTGAACTAACTGGTTTTAAGCTTCTATTGTAAGGGTCCCGAACATTCTTTCATGTTTTGGCTTTACTCCTTGAATAGTTTTTACACATTTCACATATCTTGGAAAATGGTTTATGAGAAACATCACCTGATGCCATCAGGTTAAGAATCTCTAGATACTCTTCTGAAATTCCCTTGAGGAAAAGAGCCCTAACTGCATCCTCTATGAGGTCATGGTATTTTGACTTCTGGGAGGTATAACCAAATATTTCCATATAGTCTTCAAGGGTCTCATCTTCTAACTGTTGGACTTTAAAGATGTCATTAAGAGACTCTTTGGTCTTGCAGTAGTCCTGGTACTTCTTAAGAAATATGTCTTTCATGGATTCCCAATACCTAATACTGGATTCTCCCAACCCCATGAACCATCTTAGTGCAGAGTCTTTGAGGGTGGAAGGAAAGAGTTTTAATTTATGGGCATATTGCACATATTTGTAGCTTCTGCACAAGATGTCAAATTCAAATAGGAAGGTGTCTGGATCTTTACTGTTTTTACCATAAAAGGTAGGCAGTGCTGAGAGAGGAATATTCTTCATGTTGACATTTGGACTGATGTCTAAAATCGGAAACCCGAAGGTAGTTTTCGTTTGGTTTCCAGTTTCTTCTTCCTCCCCGTGTCTTACATTGTTGTGGTCCTCCTGATCACCCATATTGGCTTGATTTCCAAAAAGAGAGTACCTAAGTGGTCTTATCTTTGAAGAGAATAAGGTTTCCCTTTGATGAAAAGGTCTTCCTACTGATTGGATGTCTGGGATTCTACTCGATCTGGTTGAGATTATCGATGCCAAAGTTTCTATGTCAATTTGAGAGATAATTACATTGGCTGAGCTACCAAACAATAGATTCACCTGTTCAAGGTCTATGATATCTTTAAAACTAGTGTCCCCTGGTGGTGGTGTAAAAGAAAAGGTTGTATGGTTTGGTTTTGTGGAAGACTCGAGTGTTCTTGCCTCCTATCCCAGAATGATTGATGCTTCAATTTCTTGTTCTATAGTGCTCCCTGTGTTAGGCTTCTCAGAGACTATTTTATCTCTTTGGGTTGAGCTAGCTCATGTTTTTCGGTATCGGTCTACGGATTTTACAAGTGGAACGTTCCTTCCCCCAAAGAGATCGGAAGGAACCTTAGTTGAAAGGTCTGACTTAGATTTAATGTATCTACCTTGTGGATCTCTAGGTCTATTCATGAAAAACAAAAATAAAAAGGAAAAACTACCATTGGGTTTGGGGGAGCCTGCAATAGCATATGCGCAGGTTCTTACCTCTCGTCTTAAAGTTCCCCTGCCACCAATCTAATGCTAAGGTCTAGGAATGATCTATTTCCTAACTACTTCTTACCTTAAGAAAACTTCCCAGCAACGGCGCCAAAATGTTAGGTGATTTATATGTACTAAAAAAGACACTAAACTACCCTCAATTAAATTGTCAACCTGGGGTAAGTAAACTTAGAGTTGAAGAAAAATATATGCCAAAGGTAAAAGGTTGGTAGGGGTATAATCTAACTAATAAAAGAAGCTATCTAATACTAATCTACTCAAGCAAACCTATCTAATAAGAAAACCCTACTAAGCAACTTGAAACTAGGTAACCTAAGTACTTTTGGGGCAATGACTGATGGATGATTCTAAGAAAAGCAAGTAAACCCTACTTTAAAGCAAACTAGTTCATAACAATAAGCAAAGGAAAACTACTAAGCATACTAAGCAAATGATGAAAGCAAACTACTTTTAACTTGCCAACCTACATTCAATGAGTAACTACCCTATGAAAGCAAATAAATAAACAAGTAAGCAAGGACACATATCTAACCTATAAAGCAAATAGACAATCAAGCAAAGACACCTAACTAACCTACAAAAGCAAAAGACAAGTAAGCAAAGGAAACTAACTACTGCAAGGAAAGCTTCTCATTGAACAACTATCTAGCCTAAGAGGCAAGTGAACTAAATGCCTAATGCAAAACTATTTCTAATGCGTGAAAGGAAATCTAAATGCTCAATACAATGCATGAAAGGAAATCTATTATATTGAAAGAAAGAAAGACTACCAACTAATTCTTAATCTATGATAAGCAAACTACTATCTATCAAAGCAAAGTCTATCTAACCTATAACAACAATAAAACTATTTTCTAAACCATGAAAACAAGAAACTATCTTTAATCTATAAAACACTCAAAAGTAATGTTGGTGGTTGTGTGAATGCCTTCGGTGGTGACGCATGATATCTCGATGACACTTGACCACAAAGGACAATTCCAACGGTATAAGTTCAACACTAATCTCAATGGAAAAATGAAAGGTATGTATTAAACAATCCAACAAAAATTTAGCCATGACAAAAGTAATGTTAAATACCTTGCATATTAAACCATCAACAACATAACGAGATCATCATTATTTAACTATGAAATTTAATTGCATTTTTAATCTATGAAAGGAAATTGCGTAAAATAAAACTATGCTATGTCTACTCTAATAATTCAAAGTTCAAACTACAATAATAAAGTGCTTGGAAACATAAATTAAACTATGATATTGAAAAGCAAACTAACAACTACATTAACCAACAACTAATTAAATGAGATCTATATGAAATTGAAATTAGAAAGCTTGTAATAAAAAACTGGAATTAATTCTATCTATCCATCAATCCTTGTCAAAGAAAGCCCAATTAAAAAACTATGTTCTAATCTAATAAAAACTCTGTTTTAACTTGATTACAAAACCATAACTCAAAGCATAGTTTAACATCTACATGCACATGAGGTTAATATAAAGACTTAGGGTTAGTATGGAGTCTTGCAAGACCTTTTCTAATCTATAAAATCAACACATGCTAAACTATATCAACATCTAACCTACAAAACAATTAAAACAATTAAGTTACAGCAAACTAGTTAGCATAATAAAAACATGCATGTACAGAAAATAAAAAGAGAGAAATTAAATTAAGAAATGCATAAATAAACATGAAGAGAGTTACTAGACTGCTGGTGGGCCCCCCAGCAAGTCTTGGTCACTCTCTAAAATTACACCACGATCTTAGCAGGCCGAATTCACCATAAAAATCCAAAAACGCAGTTCTAGCATAATTCTGGCAATGTAAAAACTCAAACAGAGCAAAATCGTTTTTCTGAAAATTTTAATGCTTATGCTACTTGGTTCTTCTACTTAACAATCATCTGACCACCTCAGTGGTATTTATAAAATTTACAAACTAGGTGGTCGACCACAAGAGGGTCAAACCACCTCTAAATTCAGCAAATTACAATAAATGATTCTCTAACTGTCAAAACTGAGTAAGCCAATAATCGTCTTCTTTGGACAATTGAAATCGACTTGTCTTGAGCTTAGTAGCTGGAGGGGGCGATGATAAAAAAAACCCATGTGCCCGATTGATCCATCACTGGCCGCCAATGCCATAACCGCCAACTCGCCTTGCGCTTTTGTGCAATACTGGGTGCTGGAACAAGTGTCAGATCGGGTACCGGAACAAGTGCTGGAACGAGTGTTGGATCAAGTGTCAAAACTGGAAACATGGTGCGTTTTGCCCTATAACAGCAGAAAAACATGAATTAATTCTTGGAAATCATAGAACAAGATGAATTAAACTTGATTTAATCATTAAACATGAATTACACGTACCTTATGTCGATCATACCATTTTATCATCAAATTCTTCAAAAAGATCCTTCAAAAGACGAGAAATACATATATACATATGGAAAAAGTGTATAATAACCGTCATGAAAATGAACATATCTCAGGCCCTATAGTTATACAACCTCTATCTGTACCAATAACTTTAGCAACACATCACAACCAAAAGACCAATACCCATATGTCAAATACCAACAACAAAATACCAACTATATCCCTCAACCAATCTGATATATGCAGCAATACTGAACATCCAATACCATATCAAGAGCTAAACCCTAGCTCACAAAACATAGCTCAAACAAGATGTGTCATATCTCTCATAAACAGACCCCAACCATGTTGTTGTCACGATTTTTCTGCCGCACTTTTTCTGCCGTGATTTTTCTGTCGCACTTTTTCTGCCGTGATTTTTCTGTCGCACTTTTTCTGCTGCAGTTTTCCTACCGCACTTTTCCAAGCACACTTTTCTCTATCAATAATACCTGCCCAAATAACCTTTCACAAAATAGATATTCAATGATATTCAATAGGTTCAAGTGTGATTAAATGAGAGAGCCTTTCCTCTTATTTATACTTTCATGTAGCATCCCACTTTCCTTATTTTAGGGAGTTCTCCATTAAATTTATTATTTAAATAATTTTTTTTGCAAACACTTTGACTACTTTGACCTTTTGGGGTTTCTAGATGACTCATGAGGGTTCTCCAACTTCACATGGTCATAACTCTCTAACCGTGAGGAGTTATGTGACGTTCCACATACCACCAGAAATGGCATGACCTATACTATCCGTCTAGAATAGTCTTACCTGCAAATAGATCAAAACTCATACCATTATCCATCAAACAAACTTGGGTCCATTACCCAAACCTTTGTGCTACCGGAATTCACTATCGGACTTTCTTCAAGGGTTGAAATCAATGACAACCAACCCAATTAATCAACATATTCTTCCTTTATTCCATATTTGCAACTACAAAAGCCTAAACTATGAAAACTAAAATCTCGTTCCTCTATCACAGACTCTCCCATTTATAAATAGGATCAAGAAGTTGAATGGTTTAAAGGCTTCATTGTCAATGAATCAATTTAATTAATTTAATTTTATCTCTTAACAGCAAGTCTTCTTTAATCCTCGATGTGGTCGAACGCTAAACATCTCAAATTCCAAGTGACTAGTCTTGCTCATCATATTTTGGTTATGAGTTGAGACTTCATATGCCTATTTGGAATGCCATGTGTCATCTTTTAATTGATTCTTTTTCCTTAAATTTATCTCCATTCAAAATGTGGAGTGTAGAGTTTTGACATACCTTACTTGCCTTTCACTCCACATTGCTAGCTCCAAATGGCATTCACCTTACTTGCATGAGAGGAATGTGGAAGTTTGACCTCCCATGTTGTTTTTCTTCTATTCTACATAGACAATTTTGTGAAACCTTCAACTTATATGCATGTGGAATGTGGAGTACAAAGGTTTGACCTCCCATCTTAATTTCCTTCCACTCCACATATCCTTCTGCTTTACACCGATGGCTCTAGATCATTCTCTATTGTGCTTCATTACTCCACCTAGTAACTCCACTCAATTGTGTTGTTCAACGTTTTTATACTTATTTCTTAGACCTTAATCATTCCTTTAATTGATTATGTAGATATATATGAGGCTTTTGAGCTTAATTACTAAGAGATATTCAACTTCATGTATTACCAAAAAAACAAAGATAAGAATTTTTAAAACAATGGGTTTGAAGCTGGATTGCTCAATCCCTAGGGATGCTCTTACATCATATTCCCCTAGTTAAAAAAATTGTTGAAATAGTAATGTGTTTGGTGCTCTTACATCATATTCCCTTAGTTAAAAAAATTGTTGGAATAGTAATTGGTTTTTTTATCATTTGAATAGCACTTTGAATGCATTTGGAAATATTCTATATTAATTGTTGTTAGTTGTTATATTTGGAAGGTTTAATTTGAGTTAGAGGAGTAATTGTTGTTGTAGCGTGGAGTGTACATGGTTTGTTGTTTGGCTGCGTAGAGTGATTGACTCATTGTTCGCTTTGGTGAAAAAGAGTGGCATTGTGCTGCCAAGAAGACTATGGACTGGTGCATCTTCCCGGAGACTTGTGCATTTGGTATTTTGCATGGACGACAAAGAAGACTGGTTGTGGTAAATACCAAGCAAGAGGCGTGGAAATGTTGTCGAATGCATCCATTGGTATTCCAGATTTGTGACTCGTTTATTATTTGCCGAAGAGAAGTACGTATGGGTGTGCAACTAGTATGTTTTTTATTTGTTTATTGCAATGAGTGGGTTCGTTCTTCTTTGAAAGCATGCCACTTTCACATTTGGCATTAAATTTATTTTTTATAATGCTTCCCATCCATTTAATAAACTAAACAAAAGTCTAATAAACTAAACAAAAATCACATGAGGGCTTATATCAATATAAAGGCTTACAATTTATCCATTAAAAAGGTGTGTGAAGGAGTTTGATAGAAAATTTAGCTCTTTAATGTTTGGTGCTTTAATGTTTATGAGAGAGAATTAGTATTTGAGAGGAAGTTGTAATTTGAATCATATGATATAAAGTGTAAAAGAGGTTATCTTAAATCTTTTATATTTATTATTAAAATATTTGGGCACAAAAATTAAGAGGGTTTATTCAAAGATTGAAAGTTTTAACATTGTAAGAGGAATTATATTGTTATTTCAATTGTGCTCTTATAAACTTTTTTTCTCTTGTTTAAAGAAAGTTTGATTGTAATTGTGCAAGTATTGCGTTCTTTCATTGTATTCAAAATTAATAAAATATAATGATTGGTGGTGGTTGAGTCTAGGTTTTTGAAACAATTGTTTCTCGTCCTAGAGTGAAGTGGGATACATTGTGTTGATTTTTTATATTCTCTCTATTTCTCTGTTATTTTCTGATGGAGACAAGAAATATTGTGCTTCCAAAACTCACAAGCATTAATTATTTTTATTGTAGCAAACACATGCAACCTATATTTATCACTAAAGAATTATGGGGACTTGTAATTGATGGGTATGCTATGCTATCTGCTGACGAATTCAAAACATTGAGTGACGATGACAAGAAATCTCTAAAGGAACTTATAAAAAAAGATAATGAAGCTCTTTCTCTCATAGGATGTGTCATTGAAGAATCTATATTTCCAAGAATTAGTGTTGTAGAATCATCTAAGCAAACATGAGATATATTAAAGAACACATATGAAGGTGTGGTTGTAGCTAAATTACAAACATTAAGGCGAAATTTTGAAAATAAAAATATACAAAGTAATGAATCCATTCATGATTACATCACAAAGATGCAAGATCTTATTAATCAAATCAGGTCATTAGGTGAAAATGTTCCAGAAAGAAGACTAATTGAGAATATTTTAAGAAGTGTTTTGGCCAAGTTTTAGATGGTCACCACCAGTATCATGGTCTCTAAAGATTTAAACACAATCAAAATTGATGAATTGAGTGTTTTTTTGCTAACTGTTGAAGAAAGTAATCCAACTGAGGAAGTGGAACATGCTTTTTCCACAAGGCATAGAGGAAGAGGAAGAATCAAGGGTCAATATCAAAATCAAAATCAGAATAAGCATCCACAACAACCACAAAATTATCAAGGAAATGTATCCACCTCAAGAGGAAGAGGAAAAAGTCCAAGTCGATTCAGAGGAAGAAGTAGAGAAGGATCTTGTGGAAGAGGACGAGGCAGAGATGGATCTTGAGAAAGACAAGGACCATAGTGTTATTATTGTCATAAGTTTTTTCATATTGAAAAAGATTGTTATGCAAAATTGTGAGATATGGAACATAAAGGTGCCAATACAATTGTTGAAGAAACAAGGAATGAGAAGTTATTCATCTCAATTTTTATGGCACATAAGGAAGAAAGTGGAGCTTGGTATTGATTCGAGATGTTCAACTCATATGAGTCACATCTTAGGAAGAATTTTTTACTAGAATAAATGACAATTATTCAGATAAAGTTATCTTTGGAAATCATGGAGTTTTTGAAGTTAAAGGAAAATTAACAATTGCAATTCCAACATTGCATGGAAAGAAGAAGTTTGTTGAGGACACATTGTTGACACCAACGTTGAAGAAGAACCTACTTTCTATAGGTTAGATGACGGAGAAAAAATACAAATTTTCTTTGATAATAAATAGTGCTTAATCATGGATAAGCTAAATAAAAATGTAGCAGTACCAAGAAGAGTAATGACTGAAGACATAATCTTCGAACTTTCTTTTGATTCAAGTAACTCACACAATTTGAATGTTACAGAAGAAATGATTAACATGCTTTGGCATTTAAGGTTGGGACATTTGAATTTTCAGAGTTTGGTATTGTTAAGGAAGCATAACATGGTAAATGGTATTCCTTATATCAAGATTGATGATGAAGTATGTAAAGGGTGTGTTTTTGGGAAATAACATAGGGAAAGTTTCTCAAATATAACATGGAAGGCTAGAGAACATCTAGCACTAGTACATTCATATTTGTATGGTCCAATGGAGACTTTGTCTTTTGTAAAGGAACATTATTTTCTCACTTTCATTGATGATTATTCCAATAAGACTTGGGTGTATTTTTTGCAGGAGGAGTCTAAAGTGTTTTCTCATTTTCTCGAGTTTAAGGATTTAGTTGAAAAGCAAAGTGGTTTGAAAATTATCACCCTACGAACAAATAATGGGGGAGAATACAGGTCAAATGAATTTTCAAATTATTGTAGGAAAAGTGGAATAAAGAAAGAGTTTATCAATTCCTACTCTCCTCAACAGAATGGAGTCATGAAAAGGAAAAATAGGACAATAGTTGAAATGGCACAGACCATGTTAAAAACTAAGACTCTTGGAAATGAATTTTGGGTCAAAATATTGCACACAACAGTTTACACTCTCAATAGATGTCCTACAAGAGAAGTATTTAATTTGACTCTAGAAGAAGCATGGTCAGGATACAGACCAAGTCTTGCACATATGAAAGTTTTTGGTTGCACTACATATGCACATGTTCCTAAGAAAAAGAGGAGAAAATTGGATGATAAAAGTGTGAAGTGCATTTTCATTGGATATAGTGTTGAAACAAGAAGTTCTAGGTCGTTTGATCCTCAAGTAAAGAAGGTGATAATAAGTATAGATGTTGTGTTTGGTGAACAAAAATTTTATCAACTAGAACATGTACAGATTGAATTAATAAAAGATGCAGTGGATATTGGTGATGAATCAAATTCTAAGTCAGCAAAGGAAGATGAAGTCAAGAAGAAGCCTAAGTGGCTTGAAAGGGGTCATTTATAAAGAAATCTATTCGATAGAAATTTTGAAAGAAGACTTACTAGATCCCAAAGTTGTCTTTTGAATTATGAACTTATGGCACAAGTAATGAGGATGATTGAACCACAGAATTGTGCAGAAGCATCAAGAAAGAAAGAATGGAATGAAGCTATGAAACATAATTGAACGCTTTGGTAAGAAATGATACATGGGACTTGGTCATTTTACCAAAAGGAAAATATGTAATTGGTACTAAATGGGTTTATAAAACTAAGTATAAATTAGATGGCACAATCGATAAGTATAAATATCGTTTAGTTGCAAAAGGTTATGCACAACGTGAAGGAATTGATTATACTAAGACATTTTTTCAAGTGGCAAAGTTGGATACAATCAAAATGGTGCTTGCATTGGTTGCAAGGTACAAATGGAATTTTTTTCATATGGATGTGAAATCATCTTTCTTGAACGGTTACGTGGATGAAAAAATTTATGTAGAGTAGTCAAAAGGTTTTGAAGTTTTAGGTAAAGAATATTGTGTTTACATTTTGAAGAAGGCCTTGTATGGTTGTAAGCAAGTGTCAAGAGCATGGTATTCTAGAATTAATAAATATTTTCAGGATCATGGCTTAGTTAAAAGTCTATTTGAGCCTAATATCTATAGATTTCAGTCAGGACAGGACATTCTGATAGTTGCATTATATGTTGATGATTTGATCTACACATGGAACAGTGATGAACTATTTCAAAAGTTTAAGTCACATATGATTGTTGAGTTTGAGATGACAGATCTTGGTGAGTTACATTATTTCTTGGGTATTCAATTTTGGAAGAAGGAAGATAGTATTTTCATGTCACAAGCCAAGTATACTTTGGATATTCTGAAGAAGTTTAGAATGTTTAGTTACAAGCCAATGACAACTCCTTTGGAAGTCATGTTGAAGTTATACGAACATGATGACTCCAATTCAATCGATGATACTTTGAATTGTCAATTGGTTGAAATTTTGATCTACTTAACTACAACTTGACCAGATATATCTTTTGCAATCGGTATGGTATCTGTATTCATGTCAGACCCCAAGGAATTGCAATGGAAAGAAACTAAGATGATTTTGAGATATCTGCATAGTACAATAATGCATTACTATTCCAAAATGCCATTTCCCCTCATAATTTTCTTTATGAAGACATCACATGTAATATAAAAAATGCCACCCACCTCCTTCCCATTAAATATTTAAGAAGTTTCCATCTCAAACCCAAATGGTAGAAAATATTTCTAGATGATACCTTCATGTTCTAGCCCCACGACCCCACTAATATTGAAATTTTCTTGAACAACCTCTCCAACAACATCCAATTCACAATGGAAATTGAGAATAACCGAAGACTTCCCTTCCTTTATTTTTTAGTCACTCACAACCCTGATGGATCCATATCCCAACAAGTTTATAGAAAGAAAACTCGTACCGAATGCTACCTCCATCCTAATTATCACCACCACCTGACTAAAAAATTAGGAGTTCTAAATACACATTTTTCTCATGCCTCTCTCATATCCAACAACAACCATCTTGAGTAGGAAAATTCCCACCTTAAAAATACCATATGCCTTAATGGCTACTCCAACCACCAAATTACTAAAGCTCTTCACAAAGTGAATTGTCGCATACCTAAACCCACCCCTCAAAATAACACTTCCCTATCCTTCCTTCCTTTCATCAAAGGAATCACTGATAGAATCTCCCAAATCCTTAGAAAAACAACATCAAAACCATCTTTAAATTCCTCAGTACTATCCAAAGTATGTTCACCTATGTTAAAGAAAAAATCAATCCCCTAAACCAACAAGAGGTATACTAAATCCACTGTTCTTGTGGCACCTCATACATTGGCCAAACCGGTCACTCCTTTCAAACTAGACTGAAAGAGCATACTGTTGATACCACCCATGACCAAACTAAAAAATCATCCATTATTGAACACTCCCTCAATAATAAACACCTTATGTGTTTTAACCAAATCAAAATCCTAGCTAGAGAAAACCACCACTCTACTACCCTCCTTATTAGAGAAGCCATAGAAATTGAGAAGCACCTCAATAATATTTATAAATAAGATAGCCTTCACCTCAACCAATAGTGGGTCCCTATCATCAACCATTCTCCAAATTTTAAACCCTAACCTTCTCCTCACAATCCCTAATAGCATGGTCCTTCTTCCCCCTTTTTTACACCTTTTATCTCCTCTGTTTATGTTCTCATTCCCTCTCCATTCCCTTCCATACCCACTCTTACTTTATTTCTCTCTTTTTAATCGTCATCTTTCATTGTTCATTTTCTTCTCTCTCTTCCCTTTCTCCCTTAACCTTCTCTCATCCCTCCTCTCTCTTTTCTTTTCGTTTTTTCCTCCCCTCTTTATCTCAATCTAGCATATGTTCCTTTTATCTAGTCGACCTACCAACCTACATAATGAAACAATATTTCCAATTGTTATATATTTATATATGCATTGTGTCATTAATTGGTCACTATATCTTTCTATATCTCTTATTCCTTGAAGATGAGAAAATAATCTGCTCGAATGTCGAAAACCAAACACCTTCAACACAACCTTGAATCCAAAAAAATATGCATAACCATAACAAATGTGAAAGCTTAAATCAAACCAAATGTGTTTTTAGTAAGGGTGTTGTGATTGATGAACAAACCAACTTGTTTCCAAGTAATCCAGACCATAAACTAGGTTTGAAATTTCTAGCATATAGTTGTGATATTGTTGAAAATCCATCTCTTTTGAATATGTCAACCAAACATGAGTTAAGGAAAACCTCTATGGGTAATATGGATGCTAAAATCAGTCCAAACCAACATGATATTGGTACTAATTTTTAGAATTAATAAGTTAATATATGTCCCAAGTGGTTTTAGTAGACATTTGATGATGTTCACAACTTGGATGAGATTCTTGATCTGGGGAAGAAGGATGGTTGTTGCAAAATATAAATTATGCTTTACATGCTAACATTCAACATTCTTTTGAAACTTGGAGTTATGAAGAAACCAAAGGACTACCAAAATGAGAGAAAGTTATGTAAGTTTAATACGATGCCTTGATGAAAAATCGGACTTGGGTATTGGAGGATGTTCTCGATGATAAAAAACCAATTGGTTTCAAATGGGAATACTAGGTCAAGTAAAAGGTAGATGATACACTTGACAAGAACAAAGGTAGAAGCCTATTCATGAAGGTCTTTTCCTGGCAAGAAGGGATAGACTACGAGGAGACATTTGCTCCAACTATCTAGTTGGTTATGATTAGGTTAGTTATATCCTTCTTGAATGGTCATTTGGAGGAAGAGGTTAATATGTATAAGCCTCAAGGTTTTCAAGTTCTTGTGAAGGAACATATGGTATGAAAATTAACTAAGGTTATTTATAGCATCAAGCAAGCACCAAGAACTTGATACACCAAAATTAACAAACATATAGTGGATTGAGAAGAAAATTTTCTTATTCCAATCTCTACATCAAAAGTGAGGATGGTGATGTGGTAATATTAGTGATATATGTAGATGATATCACCATCATAGGTACTACGTAGTAATTCCAAAGCAATTACCAAGGTAGAATTTGAATTATGTTCCACTTTTGGCATGACAAACTTAGGCCTCCTACATTATTGCTTAGTTGTAGAATTTTGGCAGACTAACAAATGTGGTTTTGTGTCACAAACTAAGTATACCAAAGGTATATTAAATAAATGTGAGATGGTTTATTGTAATAATTTATCAACACTTATGGAGAAAGGGTTGAAACTTTCAGCCAAATTCAACACAAAATCAACACGTGAGTCGATTTATAGGCAACTACTGGGGAGTTTGATTTGTCTTACAACTACTAGGTTGGATCTTAGTTTTGTATTTAGCTACATATCCAAGATTATGAAAAACACTAAAGTATAAAATTGGACAACAACAAAAATGGTTTTGATATATTTTAAAGGTACAATAGATATTGGATTATATATGGTGAAAGGTGAACAATGTGGCAAGGTCCCTTCACCCAGCTTATGGAAGAAGAGAATGGAACCAAATTAACATGTGGAAAAATAGACCATGTTTCCCAATTTCATCTAGAAGAACCAATGACAAGATGGGGTTTATGGGAAACTATGTGATCTAATGAAACAAACTTGAAAACCGCAAGGTTCACCACCATTGTTCATGTGGAAAGGCCCCTTAAACTTCAGTATTTTTGTTTACCCCCCATGCAAGTGACTTTTCCTTCTCTAGGGAATGATTTCCTTGGGAACGCATCATTACCTAGCCTCCTTTAGGAATTTCCTTCCTTGTGAACCCTTCATTCCTTGGCCTCCTTTAGAAAGTGGCCCTTATTGGAACTCATTGTTCCCTTTTGGTCATATTCAAATCCTTCATCACACTAGAGAAGGACCATTGTAATTAGTATCTATATTTTTGTGTTTACTTAATTAAACACTCTTACATCATGAGACCTATTTGTGTGAGTGAAGGATCTTTCTAAAGACGTCACTTTACACATATTTTTAGTGGTTCCCCCTCTAGTATACTTCTTCAAACTAGCAATTAGAAATCATATTTCCTCCACTTATGTTGCATTTTACATGATTGTATCCCCTCTATTAATACCTATAGGTTCCCACCCCCCATATCAGTAAGTAGCTTCACCCAGTTCAAACACATTCATATCTTTTGATCCAAGTGGATATTGGTGGCCACCCACCTGTTCCAAATTCCAACTGGCTCATCCTGATAGTTTTCAGCTCAACACGTTTCTCTGTAATGGGGACATTTATTTGTAATTGTGGGTTCTTCACTTCCCGTGCTATCCTAAATACATACACAACATCCAAGTGGATATTGGTGGTTTCCCACCTATTCCAACTGGCTTATTTTGGAATTTTTCATGTCAGTACATCTTTTTGTACTTCCAAGGTCATTTTTGGGCCCTAAACAATGTTTTCTTGGCTTTCCATAGTCAAACTATAGATGGAGTTAGATTTTGATGGAATAATGTGTACTTATCGAAAAGACCTTTCCAATGAGCTATCGCATGCCTAAAATGGAGATCGTATGAAAAATTATGACCCCAGGAAGTTAATGTACTAACTTACCCCAATGGGGCCCACATGACTTTTGACACTTCATCTCCTAGGGTTAGGTTTTTGGATGTCTAGGGTTCTGGCATTCATGTTTATCTTAAAAATACCTTCAGAGCCTCATTGTACTCATCTTCTGGCGAATGAGCGTTGTCGTCAGATCTCTTCTCATAGATAAGGCTGCCACCATTCGAGAAAGTCTTGCACTCTGTATTTTGACAGTCTCTGTACATTTCTTTTCATTAATAGAAATCTTGTATTGTTGTATTTCTATGTTTCTGGGAATTTTTATGTGTATTTCATTGTAAAATCTCTTCTTTCATTTCGTTCTGAAAATAATCTGGATCATATTTCTAGTGAAAATTATTTCACCTTCATGGGTAGCCTTGGTTTAGTACCCTTTTGCATGATGACAACCATGCCACTTTTTCCCCACTTTAAGAATCAAAATTCCATATAGTTTGTAGTACAAATAAATCTTCATACTTCATTTTCATCATTATGTTGACTTATAACCCCGAACTCCTTAGTGGTTCACATTCTTTATTATTTACAACATTTTATTGGCCTATCGTCTCACCCACAACACATAGACCGTATACATTTTGAAACTCCATTCACCATACCACCAAGGAGACACACCCTTTGGACTCCACCCCTCAATCATATTTGTTACTACTCTTGCCACACATGTAGGGAAGGGTTGCTTGGTCACATTTTCAAGGAACCCATCTCCTTATTTGTAATGTATCCAAATTGTTTTGTTTTTTCATAACTAAAAAATAAGAAAACATCCATAAAAATAAAAATAAACAAAAATGAGGGGTGTTATCCCCCCGTGCCTAGGGATAAATAAGGAGATGATGTCTCGAGGCCACAGTTTGAATACATGGAGTGCCGAGAGCCATATGATCATATAGATCGCCTCCTCTTACCACACATTAAAATTGATTAGCAACAACAATGTCCACCACACCACCTTGGCCCACAAAAGAAAATGGGTCTTGTTTCATGAGGTAACAAGTCTCATGTCATGGTAAGTGTCATTTTAATAATTGAAGCATTTGAACATGTTGCAAAGGGCCCTTTCTTGATTTTGAAAACATTTGCTTGGAAATTATGCATTTTGCCTCATTTCACCTTGGTGGTTAACATGTTTTCCTAGTAAGTGGGTCACCCTTGGGAAAAGGATTGGTACTAGGAGGTCTCCTTGAAGGGTCATTGTACCGTTCCCATCCATAATTACCACTTTCTAAACTTATTCCCCTTTGTTTCCTCATATTTTGGGTTTTTGGGCTTATTGACCCAAGAAGGGATTGTACTTATTTTCATGGGAAGAAGGGGAAAAAGGCCCAGAGGGTTTTATAGGTGGTAAAAGATAAAAGCCATATATTATCCTCTAGATGCTCTCCCTAAGGTCTTGAGAGAAATGAAACACTTCTCCATAAAAATCAATGACCTGTAAAATGAAACACATAACTAATAAATCTCTCGCTTGTTAAGGGACACCCATAAATGAAACAATATGAGCCATTTTATTTCAAGAAACCCCATGCCAAAAAGTCACACCCCCATCCACCTCATACTTTTTTACATGTCTTAGAGAAGGTCTTCTTGGGAAACACTCCTTGACTTGGGGATTGATCTACCCAATAGGACACCATCACAACCTTCCCATACTTAAATTTGGCAAGTTGTATAAGGTCTTTGAGCATTTGTTTATTTTGAAAAGGGGGGATTTGATGCACATGTTTGGGTGGTTATTTTGTTAAATATGGTTGACTTGGCATGATACATGTGACTTGTGAACCCTTGGAGGGCGTACTTGTTTGTCTTTGTAGGACCTTTCCAGGTGAAATTTTTTCCATGGAGGGACTATATCACTTGGACCTTCACAGAGGCTTGAAGCCCATGGGTATGGTGATGCACCCCACATAATGGGCATGGGAAATCAGATCCATTGCATACTTGAGATGATGGACGGTTCCTTTGGAGGAATTTGGACACCACGGGGTGATGACATGACAACCCCTTCCACTTGAACGTTTGATCCGGATTATTTTCAACATGAAATGAGAGTGGAGATATAATAAATAAATGTACATAGATATATATGATATACAATAAAATAACAGAGATATAATAGAGATATCACAATAAACACAGAGATACAACAATACACAATTTCTATTAATGATCAAAATGTACAAAACTATAGAAATACAGAGTGAAAGACTCGCTAGAATGGTGGCATCTTATCTCTGAGAAGAGATGTGATGGCTACGCTCATTAGCAAGAAGATGATGTTAAAATGAGGCTCCAAAGGCCTTTTTAACATAAATAAAATCCAAAACCCTAGCCTCAGAAGATAAAAAGCCAACAATTTTCTGGACCCCGTTTTGGGTAGTTTGGTGTATCAACTTCCCAAGGGCATAACTTTGGCATACGATCTTCGTTTGGGGTACACAATAGATCGTTTGAAAGGTATCAGTGAGGATATTCATTTTGGGGGCTCAATGAGAGACTTCAACTATAAGTGAGGTGCTCGATCGTGAAAAATCCTCATTTAGGCCCTCAAAATGGCCCCAAAAGTTTAGGACTCGAAAAACTGCTAAAAATAGTAAGTTGTCAAAAAACTGTTTTGAGCCAGTTGGAATTGGTGGGTGGCCATCAATATCCACCTGGATCAACATTGGCCTTTGGAGGCCCAAAATGTCACCTTCTAATCCTTGACATCATGAGAAAGGATAGGGTTTGATGGGCTTGATTGTTCTGGAAGAAAGATGATGTGGTTTGAAGAAATAAGATGCATGAAATGACACTCCAGAGCATGAGAGATGGACACATGGCCTTTGGAGGCCCAACGACTTGCATGTAGAGGCTCAACACCTAACTTTTGAGGCCTAGAGTCCCTCTTTACAACATGACGTCACCCTTTTAAGAGATGATTTTATGTAATTTATATTTTTAATTTGTAAAAGGAAAATAGAGGAGGTCGACCTATTCTAATTTGATGTTGACTTTTTAAAAGTGGACAAATTAGGGTTAGATGACCTCATATAAACAAATGTCATCTCACTCTCATTTTATGATCATGTGCTTGAGAATTACATACTCTCTTGGCTGAAATTTTCTCCATACTTGGGAAATTTGCTCTATCTCTCTCTTGACACTTGTGGATGCTTTTACTTGTCTATTGGTGAAGGCAGGCTAGGCACTATCTCTTAGATGATTCTTTCTTGGCAATGTGGTGGAATATTCTTGATAAATAAGGGTTTTTCATGTTATCTGTTGAACTAGGTAAGGAATTTATGCAATTGTGTTATTTCTGCTAGGTTTTAAGGTTAATTTTGTCAATACCCTTGGAAGAGTATAAATTCATACACCCTCCATCAAAATCTATCCTTATTGTCATTGAAAAAGTTGTTTTGCAAATATTGCTACAAGGAGTAAAAGGGCTTACACCCTTGTAGATTTACCTTGCTAAGGTTTGTTTTCTCTAGAGATTAAAAAGGCTTACACCCCTAGAGAAGTAATAAACCCTATCTCATACACAAGAGACTCCATAACCCATTAGATAAGACACTAATATACTTGCATTAGAGATTGAATATTCATGCATTGGTATGAGTGATTTTGAACAAATTGAATTGTTTAAGTTGGGATCTGATTTCTACATGCTATAAGATTTTGTGTGCCCTAAGGGCATCTTAATTAGCCAAGTGATATCATTTTTTTTATATAATTTATGCTACAGCCAATAGGGATGCACCAAACTCATCTTTATCTCACTGTTTGCTCACTTTTGTACTGCTTAAATTCATTTGCAAGCTATCATAATTAATCTACTAGTTAAGTGTTATTGTTTGGGTGGATTGTTAGCTGATTTTAGTGGCTATAACTTGCTTCTGTAGCAATTTTTTTCTACAGCCATAAGGATGTTACAAATATTGTAGATAACACTAACTGGCATCCCCCTAATTGTTATCAAAGTGTTGCTTTAATCATTGGAAATTCATCCACTTGTTGCTAGTTTTGTTTCCAATATCTTGCACTTGATTTTGATGGTATATTTTGCAGCTTGTATACTCATTTATTGTTGATATATATATTTCCATACTTCTTCATTTCATGAAAACAAATTTTCTTGTTGAATCCCCTCTGGTTTGAGGCTTCATTTACTATATATTGTCCTATTTCGACCAAGGATAACATTGTTTTGCAGGTACATCACCTTTGGGAACCGGTTACCTTCTCATGAGACTCATTCTTAAGCTTCATCTCCACTCTTGACCTTGGCCTATAGGGGCATCCTTCATCTCTTTTCACTTTCCATCGCAATCCCCCGAGTGTCACCCAAGTTTCCCCCTTATGGCCATTTTTTCATCACTAAAGTGAGGGGAATGTTTATCTAAGGTCACAGTAGGTAGATACTCTCGTAGTTGTCACACCTTTGTGGTTTAGGTCGGGATTTTCCCAAACTACAAATTGTGCGATAATAAGGGGAACATAAATTCCACTTATTCCATCATCCAATAACATCTATTTCCATGGTCACAATCCTTGTTTCCCTTGGTTGGAGAATCTACACTTAGTCTAGCCTAGATGGGATCATTATATAATTTACCATATATCTTGGTACTTTCTAGGTGGAAATTTTGGNCCCCCCCCCCCCCCTATCTACACCAGGGTTCAGAATGTAGGCAGAGAAAATAACCGTCTAAAAGCTAATCAATTCTCTATACTACCCTAGACATACCAAAACTAATATGAGAAAAGCAAAGAGGAAGGAGATCGGGTAACTATACCTCTACTCCACATCTGGTGATGATCTCCTTGCGCTTGGAAGTTCCACTGGATGCACATCTCCTCTCAAGGTTGACCTGCATTCAAAGATTGAAAAACAGAGAACTACAAGCATGTTATTATATATATAAGTTAGGGTTAGATGTTAAAATGTCAAACATAAATCAAATAAAAGTACTCAAGACACCATCATCTAGGATAGGAAAAGTGATTCTTTTATTCATAACACAAATATTATACCTTTACAATATAAGTTGACTATCGTTCCACGAACCTGGTCTTGGCTCCTCTTCACCATGCTCCAAGTGCACCTTGTATGAACTTCTTCTCTCAACCTTCCGATATCTTCTATGGAAGTGACTGGGTTAAATGGAGGAAGAAGGGGCTAATGAGGGAATGTTGAAACAATTATCACAAAAGGGAAGCAATATCTTGGGCAAGGAGGGGAAGTGAAAATGGGCAGAGTTTCACTGTTCTTATGCTTAGCTTTGAAATGAGACCCAAACACCTCCTTTTATATGAAAAAATGATGGTTATTCGGTTGGGTGACGGGCTATAGCAGGCAAGGCTCTCTCATTTTAAACGCACTTGAGCATATTGAATATTTATAGGTGATTGAGGTAAACAAAGGATATCTAAGCCGATTTTCAGAGGGAAGGTGAAAAAAATAAGGCCATAATTCAAGGGAGGATAAATTCTTTTGATGATGCTTTCTAAGGTATGTGATTTACAGGTCATCTCACCATTTTCGCCATAACCTTTTTTTTAGAATGATTCAGACCGTGCAATTGATAGACCATTGAGGAAACATATCCAAGTATCTGTGGTAAAACATTCATCTTGTGGGTCGTTGTATGTTTGGATTTACACTCTGTGGAAAATAAGGTTTGTGGCTAGTCTTGAAACTAGTCTAAAACAGGTGTTTCGGGTAAAAACGTCATAAATTCTTCATAACAGATCCAAATTCAGTAATACCAAATGTGTCGGTTAGAGTACAGTCTGTAGTATTATTTGTAACATTTTCAGATCCATAAAAGAAATATTCTGTGCAAGGCACACTCTACAAGGTCACTCTCTAGAATAAGCCAGAATTCAACAAGGTATGCCATTTTTGCTATAACTCCTTTTCTGAGAGGTTCCAAGTAGTGAAACCTGGAGGAATTGAATAAAACACATTGAAGAACATTGTGTACTATTTTCATATCTTTATTCATTACATGTACATAGTTATGATTATTTCAAGTTAGGGTTGTTGACTAATCCAAAACTAGTCATGTGAGAAAATGCTAGTCTCTTGTTGTTAAAGTTAAGGAAGGTTTGCAGGTTGAGGTACAGGTTGGTGCATGGTTGATGCACTTTTTTATGGTACATATTGATTACAGGTTGTTTGGTACAGGTTGGTGCATGGTTGATGCACTTGTTTATGTTACAGGTTGATTACAGGTTGAGGTACAGGTAGATGCATGGTTCAAGTTCTTGGTACAGGTTGGTTGTAGGTCAGTGGTACAGTTTGGTACAGTTTTATAGTGGTATATATCATAGTGATAGTGTGACAATGGTTCCATCATTCTACTTATATGTCAGGGCAGTTGGACGGGGCAAGGATAGGTGGTTGTAGCCACCTTCCGGTTGTAGCCGGAGAACTTAGGGGGTTGTAGCCTCCTTCTGGTTGTAGCCAGAGAATTGGGGAGTTGGAGCTTCCCTCAAGTTGTAGCCTCCTTTTGGTTGTAGCCAGAGAATTGGGGAGTTGGAGCTTCCCTCAAGTTGCAGCCTGAGAATCTAGGGGGTTGAAGCCTCCTTCCAGTTGCAGTTGGAAAACAAAGGAAGTTGGTGCTTCCAATGAATGTAATTCTTCAAGACATATAAGAAAAAGAATTATGTGGTTTTCTCCCGCTTTGGTTTTCCACGTAAAACAATGGTGTACTGTGTATGTGTATGATTGTTCATTTTTTCATTGCTTATTTACTCTAGAGTTATTGGATGATAATGCTACATTGATATTTCACTTGGATTATATGGTTAAAAAGGATTAAATTTCTCTATTATTGATTCACCCCCCCCCCCTCNCTCAGTAATCCAACAATTGGTATCAGAGCAGGTTCCTTCAGAAATCAATTTAACCACTGAAAGGTAGATCATGGAGAGAAACAACTTGTATAAAAATGGAATACCACAGTTTGATGGACAAAAGTATGTTTTTTGGAGCATAAGGATGAAGACATATATACAGGAACATGGATTTGAAATTTGTCAATCAATTGTAGATGGATACACAATACTAGCAGTTCCACCAACAAATGAAAAAATAGTGAAACTCGGTCAGAATAATTCCAAAGCCACAAATGCACTTATGAATGGTCTTGGTGAAACGATATTCACTAAAGATGCACATTGTAAATCTGCTAAAGAGATTTGAGACAAACTTCAAAATATTTATGAAGGAGATTCAAAATTCAAATCAACAAAGCTTCAAACTTACAGAGGTTAGTTTGAACAACTAAAGATGAAGGAAGATGAGAATATTGTAGCTTACTTCTTACGAGTCGATGAAACAGTAAATGCAATCACGGGATTGGGAGAAGAAATCAAAGAATCAGTAATTGTTCAAAAGGTACTAAGATCTCTTCCTATGAGATTTGATCCTAAGATATCATCACTAGAAGAAAGATCAGATCTAAACTCAGTAAGCATGGACGAACTACATGGAATATTCACAGCATATGAAATGAGAACTGGACAGGAAAATCCAGATGTAAAAGAAGCATCCTTTAAAGAATCCAAAAGATCAAAGAAAAAGGGAAAGCAACAAGAAAAAGAACATAGCAGCAATAGTGACATCTCAGAAGATGATGAAGAAGTGGCCAACTTTGTTAGAAGACTGAACAAGGGAACCGACGGTAGGTATAGAGGTAAGCTTCCTTTAATTTCTTTTAATTGTGATGGTATTGGCCATTTTGCTAACAAATGTCCTCATAAGAAAAAGAGAAATGATGAAGGTGACTAAAAAAGAAGACAAACATATAAAGGAAAAAGAACCACAAAGAAATTTTTCAAGAAAAGCTTATGCACCAAAGAAGACATCTCATCATCATATGAAGATGAAGTGAGTGACTGTGAGACAAAAAGAGTTGTATTCATGGCAGTAGAAGACTCTGATAAAGAAGACTTTGAAGTAGAATATGAAGAATCCGAAGAAGAAATTGAAGAGGCAGAAGTTGACTATCGAGAGGAATTGATGAGTGCCATAGAAGTTATCAGAAGAGAAAAGAGGAAAAACAAGAAGCTACAAGCGGAACTAGACAAGAAAGAAGACACTTAAGAATTAGAACAAATGATAAAAGTTTTGAAGTTTCAAATTGAAGAAGATAAAAGAATTGAAGAAGCACTCAAAGAACAGCTAGAAGAAAGAGACATGATCATTGAAAATTTGGAAGCAAAGATTGTCACATTAAGAAAGGATATTCAAAAGAAAAATATGCAGAAGAGTTCAAAAGTTTTGAATGACATTATAAACAGTCAAAGGCCTAATCATGACAAGTCCAGACTTGGATACAATCAAACAGAAAAGGGATCAAGCTCCAAAACAACAGAACAAGAAACATATCCAAAAATCTATGCAGAAACAATCAAAGGGGATATGAAGGTCTACAGAGAAAATTACAGGGACACTCCTCCACCGAGAAGATTCAGATTTCAAAATCAACAACCAATAGAAATAGATAGGTCTCAGGAAGAAGACGGATTCATAAGAGCACCTCCTTTTAGAAGATCTTTAAATCCCAGGTATCAAACTATCTTTTTTGGTTTATGTTATGCATGTAATAATTTTGGACATAAAGCTATGAATTGCAAATCTAACAACAGGAACATAAACAACTTTGAAAGTCATACACAAAAGGGTTATCCAAGAAGGCCTAGTGAAACACATAGAAGAAGTTACAACAAATTTGAATTTTTTAGTACTAAAGTGGAATGCTACAAGTGTAACAACTTTGGACACATGGCCAAATATTGCAGAATGACAATCCCTCCTAGAGAACCACAAAAGAACAACAACAATCATAGACATGAACCTCAAAAAAGAACATGGATAAGAAAGCATAATCAATACAGCAATAAAGAATGCACACTCGCTCTACAAGCTAAGCAAAAGAAACGTGGTTGGTATGTTGACAGTGGCTGCTCAAAACACATGACAGGTGATAGAGACAGGTTTCTTACATTAAGAAAGGAAAGAGATGGATCAGTCTCCTTCGAAAATGATGATTCAACTAAAATCATTGGAAAAGGCACAACCAGAATTGGGAACAAGAATACAAAGGCAGAAAATGTTCTACTAGTAGAAGATATGAAACATAATATTCTAAGTGTGAGTCAAATGTGTGACCAAGGTCATAAAGTTACTTTCGATTCACAAAAGTGCGAGATAAGAAAAGAAGGTTCAGGAAAATTGATTGCTACAGTTGCGAGAACTTCAAGCAACATATATGTGTTAAGTGAAATTGGAAATGAAAAGTGTTGTTTAGGAAAGGAAGATGAAAGTTGGCTATGGAACAGAAGAATGGGTCACATACATTTTGATAACCTTTTCAAAGTCAACAAAAGATAAGTAGTCATAGAAATGCCCCAGATCACGAAACCAACCAACACTTTATGCAAGCATTGTCAACAAGGAAAGCAAACAAAGACCATGTTCAAATCAAAGGAATATTCAACGACAAGACCACTGGAAATTGTGCATACTGATCTAGTTGGACCAACTACAACAAAGGGTTTAAAAGGTGAGAAATACTTTATGTTATTAGTTGATGATTATATAAGAATGACTGCAGTTTGCTTTCTCAAGAATAAGTCAGAAGCTTTTGAAAACTTCAAGATCTACAAGGAAATTGTTGAAGATGAAATGGATTCAAAAATCAAATGCTTGAGATCTGATAATGGAGGAGAGTTCACTTCAAAGGAATTTATGGACTACTTCAGCAGTCATGGAATAAAAATGCAATTCTCCATTTCTAGGACACCTCAACAGAATGGAGTTGTTGAAAGAAAGAACATGACAGTACAGGAAATGGCTCAAACAATGCTAATGGATTCCAAATTGTCAGATATTTTTTGGACACGAGAAATGCATACAATAGTTCACATTCAAAATAGAGTAATTCTTAGAAACAACACTGACAAAACTCCCTACGAGCTGTGGAAAGGAAGACCAGCAAATGTGAAGGACTTTAGAGTTTTTGGAAGCAAATGCTACATCAAAAGAGAAGATGGAAGAATGGGAAAGTTTGATTCTTGTGTGGACAAAGGAGTACTTGTTGGTTACTCAAGTACAAGAAAAGCATACAAGTGTTACAACCTGAGATGAAACAAAGTTGTGGAAAGCATCAATGTAACAAATGATGAAACAGGTAGACAATAATTAAAGGAAGAAGAAAATGAATCAATGGAACAGTTTTACGAAGAAGAAACAAAAGATGAAAAAGAAGGGGAAGATGAAGAGGATCCAATAGAAGCAGAAAAGCAAGTTCAACAAGCGACTCCAAAAACACCTATAAGATGAGTACAGAAGAATCATCCTTCAAAACAAATTATCGGAAACAAAGATGCAGGAGTTGAGACTAGAAGAAGAATGCGTTCACCAGAAAAAACACACCTAGCACTCACATCTACGATTGAACCAACATGTTTTGAAGAGGATAGCAAGGATGAATTTTGGAATAAGGTGATGATGAAGAATTGGATCAAATAGAGAAAAATGACACTTGGGAATTGGTTCCAAGACCAAAGGATAAGAATGTGATCGATACAAAGTGGGTTTGCAGGAATAAATTGAATGAAGATGGACAGGTTACAAGGAACAAAGCTAGATTGGTATGTAAAGGATATGCACAGGTTGAAGGAATCGACTTTGAAGAGACATTTGCCCCAGTTGCCAGAATGGAAGAAATCCGATTGCTTTTAGCTTATGCATGCTCCAAAAATATTAAAGTTTATCAGATGGATGTAAAATCAACTTTTCTGAATGGGGAACTTAAAGAAGAAGTCTACATTGAACAACTAGAAGGATTTCAGTTGTCAGAGAACATAGATTATGTGTGTAAATTAAAGAAGGCCTTGTATGGTCTAAAACAGACTCCTAGAGCATGGTACTCTTGATTGGATAAATATTTACAGCATGCAGGGTTCAGAAAATGAAGTGCAGACAACAACCTCTACATCAAGGTAAGTCAAGATAGTATTTTATTAATTGAAGTTTATGTTGATGATATTATTTTCAGTAGTGATGATGACAGGTTAAGCCAGAAAGTTACAAAGGATATGCAAAATGAATTTGAAATGTCATTACTTGGAGAACTATCCTTCTTTCTGGGACTTCAGATATGTCAAAGCAACCAAGGAATTTTTATTTCTCAAACCAAGTATATCAAAGAAATGCTAAAGAGGTTATGAATGGAAGATTGCAAACCAGTTATCACTCCCATGCAAACCAGTTGCAAGTTGAGAAAAGATGATGATTCAAAGTCTATAGATCAGAGGCAATACAGGTCAATGATTGGTAGCCTACTATATGTGACAACATCCATACCAGATGTAATGTAGGTAGTTGGACAGGTGGCACAATTTCAAGTAGCACCAAAGGAATCACATGTATTAGAAGTGAAGAGGATTTTCAGATATCTCAAAGGAACAAAAGAGTTTGGATTATGGTATCCAAAAGGAAAGGATCTATCACTTATTGCCTACACAGATGCAGATTGGGTAGGTTGTATTAATGACCAACGAAGCACCAACGGAGCAACGTTCTACTTGGTTGAGTGTTTAGTATCATGGCTAAGAAAGAAACAATCATCAATATCTTTATCTATAGCTAAGGTAGAGTATATTGCAACAACAACATGTTGTACACAGGTTCTATGGATGAAACAAACTCTGACAGATATACAGGTTGAGTATGATGAGCCCATTCCAATCTATTGTGATAATACAAGCGCCATCAGTGTCTCAAATAACCTGGTGATGCACTCCAAGATGAAGTACATTCCAATCAAGTATCACTTTCTACGAGAACAGGTTGCAGAAAAGAACATTAGAGTTGAGTATGTGGGAACAAAAGAACAAGTGGCAGACATCTTTACAAAACCACTTCCATGGGAAGCCTTTGAGTATCTTCGTCGGAGACTCAGAGTTATTTCTACTCCAAAATGAATGCTTTTGAATGCTTATCTTATATGTCTTAGATGTACATGAGGAAGCACCATCAAGAGGACAGTTCAGTTAGGGGGAGCAACCCTGGATGAAAAGATACCTTTTCCATTGATGACAGAGGGGGAGAGATTTATCAGATGCAGAGGAAAAAGGCATGATTTCAGGGGGAGCAATGGTCATAAAGATGCAGAGGACAGAGGCATTGTTCCAGAGGGAGCAAGAGTGATATGAATTCAGTATTGCATAACATGACTTCAGTATTGCATCAAAGTGTTTCCATCAATGCCAAAGGGGGAGATTGTTGATTAAGGTTGGTTATCATTGATGTCAACCTTTGAAGAAATCATGGTAGCACAAAGGTTTGGGTAATGGACCCAAGTTTGTTTGATGTAAAGATGGCTCATTATTTTCTTGTCATGGTTGATAAGAAGTAAAAATCGATGAACTCCAAAGTGGTCCCCTTATGGTGAAAGCCCTCACGGGAAGATGCTTTGTGGATTGAATTATCCTAGAAGTATGGTTAGAGAACCCATGCTTAATTATGGAATAATGAGACAAAGTTCAGTGAATTTTTTAGTGAACCTATCCTAGATTGATAGTGCTTTCCATGCCAGTTCTAGTGGTATGTGTAACGTCACATAACTCCTCACGGTTAGAGAGTTATGGCCATGAGAAGTTGGAGAACCCAGGTTTGGGTAATGGACCCAAGTTTGTTTGATGGATAATGGTATGAGTTTTGATATATTTGTAGGTAAGACTATTCTAGATGGATGGTACATGTCATTCCATTTCTAGTGGTATGTGGAACATCACATAACTCCTCACAATTTGAGAGTTATGGCCTTACGAAGTTGGAGGACCCTCATATGTTGGCTTGAAGCCCCAAAAGGTCAAAGTAGTCAAAGTGGTTTAAGAGATTTTAGAAGGTAAATAATAAAGTGAAGTGATGAGTGTACTATAATTAAAAGTTAATAAAAAATAAATTATTTAAATAATAAATTTAATGGAGAAATTAGAAGTGGGTTAACCCTAAAATAAGGAATGTGGGAAAAGTGACCTAGAAGATGCTTCTAAGGAAGCTACTTGGAGAGTATAAATAAGAGGCAAGGCTCTCTCATTTTAAATACACTTGATCATATTGAATATCTATAGGTGACTGAGGTAACCAAAGGATATCTAAGCCGAATTTCAGAGGGAAGGTGAAGAAAATAAGGCCGGAATTCAAGGGAGGATAAATTATTTTGATGATGCTTTCTAAGGTATGTTATTTACAGGTCATATCACCATTTTCACCATAACTTTTTTTCTAGAATGATTCAGACCATGAAATTGATAGGCCATTGAGGAAACATATCCAAGTATATGTGGTAAAAAATTTAGGTTGTGGGTCATTGTATTTTTGGATTTACACGCCGTGGAAAATAAGGTTTGTGGCTAGTCCTGAAACTAGTCTAAAACAGGTGTTTCGAGTAAAAACGTCATAAATTCTTCATCACAGGTCCAAATTCAATAAGACCAAATGTTCCAGTTAGAGTACAATATGTAGTATGTTGTGTAACGTTTTCAGATCCATAAACAAATATTATGTGCGGGGATCACTCTACAAGGTCGCTCTCTAGAATAAGACAGAATTCAACAAGGTATGTCATTTTTGCTATAACTCCTTTTATGAGAGGTTACAAGTAGTGAAACCTGGAGGAATTGCATAAAACACACTGAAGAACATTGTGTACTATTTTCAGATCTTTATTCATTACAGGTACATAGTTATGATTATTTCAAGTTAGGGTTGTTGACTAATCCAAAACTAGTCATGTGAGAAAATGCTAGTCTCTTGTTGTTAAAGTTAAGGAAGGTTTGCAGGTTGAGGTACAGGTTGGTGCATGGTTGATGAAATTGTTTATGGTACAAGTTGATTACAAGTTGTTTGGTACAGGTTGGTGCATGGTTGATGCACTTGTTTATGGTACAGGTTGAGGTACAAGTAGATGCATGGTTGATACATGGTTCAAGTTATTGGTACAGGTTGGCTACAGGTAAGTGGTATATCTCACAGTGATAGTGTGATAGTGGTTCCATAATTCTACTTATACGTCAGGGCGGTTGGACGGGGCAAGGATAGGTGGTTGTAGCCACCTTCCGGTTGTAGCCGGAGAACTTAGGGGGTTGTAGCCTCCTTCTGGTTGTAGCCAAAGAATTGGGGAGTTGGAGATTCCCTCGGGTTGTAGCCTGAGAAACTAGGGGGTTGGAGCCTCCTTCCAGTTGCATTTGGAAAAAAAAAAAGGAATTCGATGCTTCCAATGAATGTAATTCTTCAAGACATATAAGAAAAAACATTCTATGGTTTTCTCACGCTTTGGGTTTCCACGTAAAACACTGGTGTACTTTGTATGTGTGTGATTGTTCATTTGTTCATTGCTTATTTACTCTGTAGTTATTGGATGATAATGCTACATTGATATTTCACTTGGATTATATGGTTAAAAAGGATTAAATTGATCTATTACTAATTCACCCCCCCTCTCGGTAATCCAACACATCCCCCATTACCCACACATGTGGGGCTATCCACATACATACTTTCAAGAATATTCTAGAATGTCCAAAACCTAATATTAATTGAGGTTTGAGCATGCAAAATCCCTAACTCTAGATGGCTATCATGCTATGTTAAATATTGGGCCACTAGGAGGAGAAGAGGTTCCATTCTTTAGCATTGTACATTTTCCATAATTGAGAAAAGTATATAGGAGTGGAAATTGAGAACATAACAGAGGTGGAAGAAGATTCTATAGTATCCATTCATGCCATGGTGTCAAAAACAACTCCATAGTGAGTGACCCCTTTCTTTGTACTTGCATTTCATAGCTGAAGAAAAGAGAGTAGAGCATAGGCCTTGCCTTCTAGCTAAGTTTTATCCCATATTGGGTTTCCTAGGATAAATCTTGTGTTCAATTGTGTGGATGGTGTGTTCATTTGCTTGTTCTTTAATTTTCATATTTCAATTATTTTCATAAATGTGAAAAATAAGCTACTGATAATAAATATGAGATCTAAGGAAATAAACATGCATAATACACGATCTATTGTGACAAACTATTCCATCGGAATACCCACAACAGTTTACAAATCAAATTCACCTAGGTGTACATTGATTCTAGTTGTCTACAATATCTCTCATGTCCCATAATCCAATCACTATGATTCCCCAAAGTTTCCTTCACCAACCATTAATCTCATCATTCTGAGACATGACCCTATTCATCCTCTTAGTCTACCTTTCTTCACATGGTCCCTAGTTCCCATTCTACATAATTATTCATGATACCATTTTTATAACTCGACACTAGGTTGTCTTATATTAGATCAATTATCATTTCTTCCCATGTCAACTGTCATTATGATGCTCTACCCAAGGGAAGTCTTGAGTATTATACTCATTAGCCAAATTTCATTTTTCCTTATTAAATTCCTAGCATGTTATAACTGGTTACTTTGTTTATCCTAATGATTTCAAGGGACCCTCTTGTCCCTCACTTCCATTGACGTCGACTCATTTTATTCTAGGAATGCATAGAGAGGTTTCTCATACCTTAGTCTCTATTTCCATCACTAGTGGTTGACCCTGGACCTAACAAAGAGAGTAATCATTTCTCTCTCATTTGGTAGGGTCTCTTGTGTTCAACATCAACACATTATCACATCAAGGAGAGTTTTATAGTGGTGGCTACAATGTTTCAATTTCAGTCGAAGAGCCTTGGGCTTGTTTGGCCAATTTAATCCTCAAGTAGGACCCATCTTTCAAGTGATTCCTTACATGTTTTGGGACCCTTCCAATGGGTCATCCTTTGTTATTGTTTTTCCTCCCTAGGCATTGATGTTTCCATACAAATATATTCAGTTAACAAAGCCCTTTCTCGGTAATTGAAGCTATCCTCATACGGGCAGATCATGGTGTCCATATCTAACCCGAAGTACCCACTTCTCCTATTGTAATGTACTCTGACAATTTCACAAGCATGGGAATTCCTGCCTTGTTTCTATGAGAGATTATCTTCACCATATTTGTGATTGTTTTGCATGCAATCTTCATCACTCCTTGATGGGTAATCCTTCATTCTTGGATAGCTCTCCCTCTTCAATTTTGAAACACACAAGCATGTGGGAAAGAAACAATGATGTATTTTGACTATACAAGTTTCTCCTAAACTCACACATCAGAGGCCAATTGTTATTGCCACAATTTGACTCATATGCGACATTTAGGCAACTATTTCTAGAAGCATCACCAATTAAAAATAATGCATCATAATCATGCCACCTCATGGTTACTTAACATCCTAGTAAGAAAGTTCAAACATTAAATTGATTATTTATTTGGTTGCATGACCAACCTTTCATTTAAATGCATGAGTCTCATGGGAAATCTTTTGATACCCATGTGACCCGGCTAAAGTGGAATCCAACTACATTCATGGTGCATTAATTATCAATAGGAATGGCTTGAGCAGTGCTAGGGTGGAGTACTAGGTGAATTCAAGCTCCCATCTCATAAATGATGAGTCCTTTGGCCTCCCAAGGGTCTCTATCAAACACTGGGGATCCAACTTGGATGAGGAGAATTCACATTAGAAATAGTTCACTATCGGAGCTCCAATTATTCCTATAAATGAAAGTCATGGGATGCATTTGAAAAAAATAATAATTGAAAGGTTATACAGGAGGAATGAGCTTGTAGATCAATCATATTTATATCTCATCTCTACCATTCATTTCCCTCACTATTGCGTGTGTTCTTTGCTCAAGGAACCAATATTTCTTCATTCACCATACTTAGAGAGGGCTTTCAAGAAGGAAAATGACCCATCGCAAAGACAGTGTTGGAGCCGACTTGCATCCCTTCATTCTTGTTAAGTGATATCACATGTTTTATGATTTTCCATTGGACTAAGATATTATTATTGTTGTTTTCGTCTAATTATTGTATTTTGAAATGCGATTTTGTGGATACATGCTTTCTTATTGTTTTCTAAATATTATAATACTTGTGTGATTGTCCCACAATTAACAAGTATATGTTGTTTAGCTTGCAACCTAGCTAAATCAAGGGGTTTTTCTCATCAATGCAAGAAAACCCCAATTACAATTGTTTTAATTTAGAAATGGATTCAACACCCTCGAATACACCTACTACATCTTTATTTTGCAATGTTAATTCTTGATATCTGCAATTCCACCCATTCAAAATTATTCTTGTTGGATTTCAAGCAAAAATTTCGAGTTTCTCTTCTCTTCTCATTATTTTAACAACACAAGAATTATATAAATACAAGTATTTATATAATCACGAACTTTAAATTATTCACCATTTTATCAGAATTATTATGTGTTAAGTGTTTAAGATAGAGATCCACTTTAAAATATTCTTTACATCTTCTATACATACATTATGTATATTTTTCTACAATTCATATTAAGATTATGTAGGATTCATCACCTAACATTTATTAATTTATATTAAATTTGTGTTAAATATTTTCCATATTAACTCCCCCACCCTTATATATGAATTCACCTAACATTTATTAATTTAAATTAAATTTGTGTTAAATCTTTTCTATATTAGCTACATCCATTCCCACTCACCCACCTTTATATATGAGGTCACCTAACATTTATTAATTTAAATTAAATTTGTGTTAAATGTTTTCCATAGTAACTCCTCCTCCTCCACCCCCACCATTAATAAATGTTAAATTAAATTTGTGTTAAATGTTTTCCATATTAATTTCCTCCACCCCCACCCTTATATATGAGTTAATATTATGAGACTTCATCTCCTAACATTTATTAATCTACATTAAATTTGAACATAAGAACCATATAAATATAAATACTTATATGATTATGAATTTTGAGTTGTTTATTAATTTATTGGAATTCTATTAAGTGTTTATGATATATTTTCATATGGAATTTTCATTACATTTTTTCTACATTATATTATTTTATTTTATTTTTTAAAAGGTGGAAAAACTTATGATAATTTAATGGTCTTGTCTAAATTTTTTAAGTTTTGGCATTTTTCATCAGAATTTGGCCATATAAATTTGAGTGAAATCACAATTTTTTGTTTCTTAAATCACATTTTTGAATGCATAAATGGATTCAACTTGTTGAAAAACCCCTAGGGCACTCGGATTATATAGATTTAACCACTCAAATAAGCAAATCCAATAATTTCTCAACTGATTTGAAACAAAATTAAACAGATAATATCCCTCAAAAAGAGCTAAAATGTAGAATGTTTAAACTATCACTTTGTTATTTGCTAATGTGGGTGGACTCATTTGAAATGACTAGTGATTTGGGTAGACTTCCACTCTTACCAAATGCTTTTGGGCGATTTGAGTAGACTAAACCACTCTGGCCAAATACTTTTGGGTCTAGTGTCTTTACTCTATTTCCTTATGTTCAAGGGAGATGAATTCTTAACCAATCATAAGCAATTTTAAATCTTACTATATTATCAATATAACACTATTATAATCTTTTTTCTATAAAATTAAGTAAAAATTATTAATTTATATTAAATTTAAACACATTTTGATTACACAAATAATTTTTAAATACCTATTACATTATTAATATAAACACCATGTAAAATGGTTCTAGTTTGATTTCGTGATCTAACTACTTTGTTAATCAAACAATAAGTGAATAAACTCAAGATCCTTGAGAAGGATAAATAAATAAAATTATACATTTTATCATCTGATTTTATTAAATATTCCAACGACACTTAAATCACAACTACACACTCTATCAATATATAAAACTTTTTATTGCTAATTTAATATCTTAAACTTTTATATATAACTTTCTTTTCCAAATTAAAAAAAATATATATTCATCTAACAAACATCTTATAACTCTCGAATGACATTTTTAGGTAAAGCTGCTTTGAGTATCTTGTCCATCAGTGGTGGGACGATTATAAAAGTGAACCAGTCGCTACCAAAAAGCAAAGGTGTCCAGCCAGTATTTTATTTTTAATTTTGGAGTAGAGCTGTTTGAGCAAAGGTGTCCAGTCAGCATTTGTCCATCCTACGCTGTCTATTGGACCATCTTATTGTCTGTTCTTACGCAAAGGCGTCTATTGGACCATCTTGTTGGTGAGTGGTGTCTTACGCTGTGAGCATCTTGTCTTGTGAATGGACGCTGGTGGAATCATAGTAGGTATGCATTCTCTACATTTTTCTTTTCAGTGTCACGTTGCGCGCATGAACCCACTCACACAGAGATAGGCTCGGCGCGGCGCAATTGAGGGTCGGCGACTGCTACTTAAAGGCAAAACGCGTGGAAACGTGACAAAGTGAACATTTTATTTTAATGGACGCCGGTGGAATTATAGTCACGTTGCGCGCATGGACCCGCACACAAAGAGATAGGCTCGGCGCGGCGCAATTGAGGGTCGGCGACTGCGACTTAAAGGCAAAACGCGTGGAAACGTGACGAAGTGAACCTTTTATTTTACGGGCCGGTGGCTGTTTAATCAATGATTAATCAGTGGTGAGGGATTCTGCCAGATTCGTTTCATAATTTAATTAAACTTTTATGTAAATATTCATATCCGATTCCAAAGTACCCAATGGAGACGTGCTTACGGGTTAACGCTGAAATCAAAATTCTTTTTTTCTTTATAATATAAAACTGAAAAGTCTAAAGATATGAATATTAAAAAAAGATTATAACATCCATTTCAATAGAGAGTATTAACACAACTACATTAATGATGTAGTTGATATATATTAATCAATGCTATTAAAATATCAAAGAACGTGGGAACTGGTATTTGATAGACACTCCATATACTTCGCTGTTCCACGGCCCACAGTGGAATGACGTGCGTCCCAATAACTGCACGTTCTCCTTTTATGCATTGCCTTTCATAAAATAGAATTTTTCATTTATAAATTCTTTATATCAAAATTATTTGCCACTCAAACTATTCGATTCCAGAGTACCCAATATGAATATTAGAAAAGATAGTAACATCCATTTCGATATAGAGAGTATTAACACAACCACATTTAATATATTAATCAATGCTATTAAAATATCAAAGCCGTGGGAAGTGATACACTCCATATACCTCGCTGTTCGTCCGAATAACTGCACGTTCTCCTCTCATACATTATGTTTCATGGAATAGGATTTTGGGTTGCTCTTCCGTCGATTTCAATCCTTTTCACGTATCTTATTTTTTATTTTATCTTTTTTTCAGCCCTTACTCTTCTACGTCCCATATTATTCGGAGAACATGCGAACGCATGATCTTTTGGGTTGCGGGTCCGTTGACTTCAGTATTTTCACTCAATACTCCTCTGTCAATCTCATAAAAAATGCATGTCTCCCAGCGTTCCAATAATTGCACGTTCTCTACTCATACATTGCGTTCCATAAGTAGGATTTTGGGTTGCGTGTCCGTTGACTTCAATAATTTTCAATCAATACGTTCTCAACTTGCACATTACATTGCCTTTAATAAAATATGTTTTGGGTTGTTTGTCCAGCTTCGGTTTTAGTCACTGGCCAGGGTACTAATTTCACAGTATTAGTATTCTTATGCCAAGTTGTTATTATTGTTATTAACAATGTCACGAATATAAATATGTTTAATGAGTCATATATGTTATGTTGTTATTAACAATGTCACGAATATAAATATGTTTAATGAGTCATATTTTTTTATTTAACTATTTTGTTAATTAAACAATAAGTTAATAAATGGATAAACTCAATTTTTTTAAGATAAATAAACAAATAAAATTATACTTTTGCCATTTAATTTTATTAAACTTTTTAAGATAAATAAACAAATAAAACTATACTTTTTTCATCTAATTTTATTAAATATTCCAACAACATTTAAATCACAATTATACAATTTTGGAGGAATACTGTTTTTTGAGCATCTTGTCTTCTGAATGGACGTTTGTGGAGTCATAGTAGGTATGCATTTGTACATTTTTCTTTTCCGTGTCACGTTGCGCGCATGAACCCACTCACACAGAGATAGGCTCGGCGCGGCGCAATTGAGGGTCGGCGACTGTGACTTAAAGAAACGTGACTGACTGGAGAGACGAAGTGAACATGTCATTTTACGGGCCGGTGGCTGTTTAATGAATGATGAACCAGTGGTGAGGGATTTAATGTGTATATACTAATATACACATCGATCGGTCAAAGACACGCTGCCAGATTCGTTTCATAATTTAATCAAACTTTTTATACACCAATCTCTTAAATCGCCACGATTCATTCGGAGACGCGGACAGATTCCTATGAATTTCAAGATACTTCCAAAATCCCATACTCAATGGTCATTTGGGGCTCTTTGTACTAGCTGAGAGTTTAGTAACAATAAATTGGATTTGGATTTGAATCTGAATCCCAACTAAATAATTTTGATTAATTATCAATTCTCTTAAATTAAAAAAAAATTATTTTATTAATTTTCTTAAATAAATTACAATAATTCATTTTATTAATTAATAAATTTATATATAAAAAATTAAAGTTTATGTAACACACTTACCCATGGGTACATTTTTTTAGGGATGGGGTATCAAAATTTAGCTTTCCTTAATCATCTTGAATCTTTATCGGGATTTTCATCCTCTTCTGTTGATCAAGAGTTTTCCAACGACTACTACCATACTCAAATTCGAGCTATGGATTGCAAGTTGTGGCCCTTCGGAGTTCTTTAAGCTTTCATTAAATGGAGTCCCTTACAGCCACGTGGCTCCCTGTCACCCGACACTACACCTCATCATAGTATACAAAGACCTTTTTCCAACTCGGAGTTGACATTTATCTAGCTCCTATAGGTCTGCTAGATTAATTAACCATCAACACAACGAAATCCCACCTTTTACCAAAATCTCCAAGGAACTTGGATTCATTAAGATTAATTAGCACCTAAGTCTTTGGACTTTGGCGAGATTCCTCCTCCTATGCTTATGAACCCAAATCTCCCAGAGTTTTGAAGTCCTGGAGAGGGTCCTTTTTCATTTAATTAATCATATTTAAATTATCGACAACCTACATTAGCAGGAAAGTAAATTTGGGCCTTTGGCCCATTTCAACTAATCAAATCACACCACTCCAAACCTCTGGAGTTCTAAATTCCTGGACTCCCGAAGGGTCCACACTTACACGCGATGACACATTATAAGTAGAGGTAGGGATAGGTGGATCCGTGCCTTCGACCGAATTAACCCCAGCGTCCCTACCTTCCAAATTCCCTGAAGTTTCGAAGTCCTAGAGTCCTACCATGTGGCTCCGACCTTCGGCCCCTTTGGAGCATACATCCTAACCTCCTAAACCTCTCGGAGTCCCGAAATCCTGAACTCCCGACGTCCCATTAGCCACTAAGTCAAACAACCACACACCAGGGGATGACATGTGATAAAGAACAAAGATGACACGTGGCCCTGTCAATGGGAAACACGTTTCACGCTCCAATTGGCATATAAGGTCTGTAATAACCAACTAATCCCATGAAGGAAGTGATAAGGTAAGATATCCTCGAGAACCATGTGAAAAACCTTCTGTAATAACCAACTAATCCCATGAAGGACCTAACTTCTGTCACATTATTTGGTGTTGACCATTCTCTAATGGCCTCAATATTTTCAGGATCTACAACAATCCCATCTTTCGAAATAATATGCCCCAGGTAATGGATCCGCTCCTGATAAAACGAGCATTTTCTCAACTTGGCATACAGTTGGTGCTCCCTTAGCACCTGCAACACCATCCTCAGATGTTGTTCATGCTCTTTCCTCGACTTGGAATACACCAGAATTTCATCCAGGAAGACTATGAAAAACTTGTCTAGGTAGTCCCTGAACACACCATTCATCAGACACATAAAAACAGCGGATCCGTTCGACAACCCAAATGGCACCACTGTGAACTCGTAATGACCATACCTTGTTCTAAATGCGGTCTTACTGGTGTCTTCATCCTTTATCCTTACCTAGTGATATCCTAACATGAGGTCTATCTTCGAAAATATCTTCGCATCCTTCAACTGATCGAAGAGGTCATCAATTCTCGGCAAGGGATACTTGTTCTTTACAATTACTTTGTTCAATTGTCTGAAGTCGATACACAATCTCAACATTCCATCCTTCTTCTTCACGAACAAGACCAGGGCACCCCAAGGTGACACACTTGAGTGTATGTACCCCTTCTTCAGAAGCTCTTCAAGCTGCAATTGCAGTTCTTTCATCTCTGGCATGCTCATTCTGTAAGGAGTTTTCGATATTGGAGCTCCTCCAAGCATCAAATTTACCGAGAAATCAATATCTCTCTTCGGGGGTAATTCGGGTACCTCTTGAAATACATATTCAAACTCTTTTAGTACCACATGATCTCCAATACTTGACACCTTATCCGTAGGTGTTTCCTCCACATGGGATACAAATAATTGACAACCTTTCATGTACCACTTCTTCAGTTGTACTGCTGAGATCTCTCTGATAGAAACCACTCTGGGAATTCCTTTGACTGCTTTCTGATTCCCTTCCTCATCCAGGAAAGTGAATGCCTTGTTACGACAATCCAATATGGCATGGTGTTGGTCCAACCAGTCCATCCCAATCAGACAATCATAAGACCCTAAAGGCATAATATTCAATTCAGCCTTTGTGCTCAATCCCTTCATATCCACTGGACAGGACTTAACTAACTCAGTGATTTTCCTCTTGGTTCCTGTAGCCAGCGGCACGAACGAAGACTTTTCATGTTTGCTTCTCGACAATTGCAAACTTTCCACCACTCTAGGATCTATATAACTATGGCTAGCCCCCAAATCAATTAAAATAGTAAATGGTTGGTTGTTAATCATACCTTCCACTTCAATCATGTGTCATTAAAATTCATCTTGCTTGTTGTCCAGGGTTGCATACATCCCCGACATTCTACTGCCTATGTCCTCCACTATTTTAGCTTGCTGAACATTATGGACAGTTCTCACTTTGCCATTTTTGTGGGGACAATCTCTGTACTTATGGTTCCCCTGACAACCCCAACACTGAATGGGCATCTGTCTTGGCCTTTGTTCCCCTACTTTAGCCATTCTCGGCTCTCTAAACGATGGCTGTCCTTGAGGACTGTTTCTGAAAAAGGGAGGTTTGTTTCCCTTCTGCCTCCGCCCTTTCATAAACTTCTTCTGGTCATCTCAAGCCTTCCGAAAGGTAGGATTTTCTCTTTGTTGTTCATATAAGAATTTCGCTCTTCTTGTCGTTACTTCCATGGTCTTAGGGTCATCATATTGGATCTTGCTCCCAATGGAAGGTGGAAATCCACTCAAATACCTTTGAATCTTGACAGTCTCCTCTTTAATGAATGGAACATACTTCAGTAATTCCAAAAACCTACGTTCATACTCATCAATGGTCATGCTGTCTAGTTTGAGTTCAAAGAACTCTTTCATCTTTCTGTCATAATATATCTTAGTCAAATAATTCTTCTCGAAATACCTCTTGAATTCTTTCCAAGTGATATCTTTCTCTCTAATGTGTTGCACCTGCACAAGTTGATCCCACCACATGGATGCTTTTCCTTTCAGTTGATACATCGCAATTCTTCCTTCCGCATGAGAGGAATAATTCTGTAGTTGGAAGTATTTCCTCATACCAAGCAACCATGTTTCAACATCTTCCTCCTTATGATGTTCTCCATCAAACGTAGGAGGCTTAATCTTGTTCATCTCTCCCTTCAATTCATCCACTCCCAATCTCCTATGCTTTCTGGTAGGAGATGGGCTTGAACTATTGTGTGTCCTTCTCTTGGAGCGACCTTGGGAGTGATGATGGTGTCTACCCGCACTCCTTGACCTTCTTCCCTCAGAAGTATGGTGACTCCCTATTATCCTCGAGTCACTCTCCTTATCTAGCTTATTTTCTATTCTCTCCAAACTCTTTAACATCTTTATGTTAAATTCATCTTGTTTTTCCTGAGTTTTTCTGAGCTTTTTTCTATCTGCTCGACGAGTTTGGGCATCTTTTTGCAATCCTTCAATGATATTCCTTAGGTTTCCTTCCTTATCTATCTCTTCTCCATGGCCATTGGAGTTCGATCCTTCAACTCCCAAATCAACATCCATTCCTTTTGTTTTGTCCTCAGAATTGGCAGGAACCGTGCTCTTTCCATTTCTTTTGCACTCAGTGGAAATTCTACTCAGTTCTAGCACTCGCTTAACCTCTGCAAACACAACGTACAGACAACCAAAATTTTGTCAGGCCATTGTTTCTTAACCAATTACACAACATTCATAAACAACTTGATTCAAGAAAACGTTCAACTTTCATGAATTTTCCAAGATCTGCTCGGCATTGTATGAAACTAAGGCCTTAGCCCCTTTTCTCTCAGTTCCCTAACCCACGTGACCATGGGTCGTGACCAAGTGCTAGATCGTCAAGGTTATCTCATAGGGACTTCAGGGTTTCGGGTTTTCGGGATTTCGGACTTGTAGGCTCCAACGCTCGCTTCCCTCTCCAACACCCGACTTCCGAACTTTTGACCTTTCTAGCCTCCGGGCCCACAGCACAACTGTCACCAACCATGGTGGTGACATGTGATGTACTTAAGAAGGTCCATGTTGCCTCAGGTGACGTCGTTCGTCCCTACTGCGTCTTCTTTTCCTTCGGGGCCCATTGGCACGTCGCACAGATCCCATGGGTCCACATCCATCCAAGTGACGTCAACTCGAACCACTACTTCGGCTCTTCGGGATTTCACGATTTTGGGCTTTGGGAGTTTGTGCATCAGCACATCCCACTTCTCCCGACAGCCGAACTCACGAAATTGCTCTCTGCTTTTCTTCTTGATCCAACAGAAGAGATATTTTTCCTAGATCTACAGTGTAGATCTTCTCGGGACTTCAGAGTTTCGTCTTTTGGGGTTTTGTGTCTCAGTGCACCCCACTTTTCCTGAGCGCTGAACTCCCGAAAGGCTTCTCGGATATCCTCCCGAAACCTTCTCCGGATCTAATGGTCGTAAAGGTTTTTCCTTCTTTTCGAACAGATCCTACGACTCCAACATACAAAGTGTTGAGTTCCCTCTCTCTGTGGTCAAATACCACATTGATTGCAGTTTTATTCTACCGCTACTTCTCCTGAGCTTCGTACACAACCAAGTAGCCCATTGGCACTCAGAAACATTCTAAGGTTCGAAATTAGTCCTCTAGACACAATTTCCTCTCGAAACCTTGGTTCCAAAGACCACTTATCCGGCCCATCTAGGCTCAGTGTTCAAACCTTGGTCTTTGATACCATATTGTAACATCCCCGGCCATCAACCCACTTGTCGGGCAATGCTACTTCGCGGAAACCATTCTCATACTTATGTAGTATGCATTTAAATGAATTTAAATGGCTTAACAGAGTAAACATGTAATTACTACTAACATACAAAATTAATGGAATCAACAGTAAACATCATCGCAACGGAATACATGATAATATTGTAAGCATCACATATAAATTAAGTACAACATTAATACTTATCTTTGAAACTGTAGCAACTCCACCCAACCACGTGCAGACCTTCCATGAAACTCCCAGCCTTAGACCTCACTGCTCATCATGCTCGACAGTGGGTCACCCCCGAGCTGGGACTAAGCTCCACCCAAGGCAAGGCAATCCTAGGCTAGGCTGAGGTTATAGGAAAACTGCATAGAGCAATCATAAGGATTCTCTCCAGGAGCCTTCTTACGCCCACTACTCACGAACTCTCATTCCCCACATGCCTGTTCCACCCGGGAGTATACACCTTCACAAGCACAATCCATCGGTGCTTCACCTCCCTCTTTGGGCCTCAGAAACAGGCCATATCAGGAAGTCTCAGAGGTCTGTAGCTGGTGCTGGACTCTCTCTAGGAGAAAACCACTTCCCAGCAGACTCTCTTACCTGGAGGGAGCTGCTCACAGGCCTGACAACCTGCCTCTTCTACCAAGGGCCTGACAACCCGATTCTTCCACTAGTTTCCAGCCCAATTCCCGCAAGTTCAGGATGACAGCAATGACAATATCTTGGGATAGCTCACAGGTGACAGCAACAACAGGGAAACAGGGTGTGGAAACAGGAAAACGACAACAGGACACTAAAACATAGTACGGTTCGGATAACACCCGTTTGCAGGATGCGTGACAAGTAATTCACACAGAGGTCGAACACAGGCTCGACGGTTCGAACACAGTGGTATCAGTTTCTCCAGGAAACATCCCTGGATTCGGGTTTCATATCTGTGTTAGGCTTACAGAACTCAGGCATAGAGATTTCTCGGTTCGGATAGATGGGAGGTAGCCTGGAGGGCGAACCTCCATCATGGCTCAAGTCTTGGGTTAAATTGCATGTGCCTGGGTCGACACATGTCTCCCATGAGGCTACATGTGCTCCATTAGTATGCATTCCCTTTTTGCACACGTTCCCCTTTTGAGGAACTTAGGATAAAGACATACATTTCACATAGCTTTTGGAATAATAATAAATTATTATTCCTAAGGACTTAAGCCCCTAAGCTTAGCCCCTAGGCTCAACACTTTACCTCTCTTTCCAACCTTTTAGCCCCTTTTCCCTTACCCACCTTGTGGAAGATTAGTCCCCCATCACTCTTTCTTCGCGTTCGGTCTACACGCAGCGATGTTTATATTTTTATTAATGTTCTTCATAATACATATACAAAAACAGTCTCCCGGCCTTAACACTTAGGCTCTTCGGCCTAATAAACACATAAGCCTACCAACTTATCAATACTTGTCTCACCAGCCTACAAAACATGATTTACAATTCATAAACATGATTACAATAGGGCTCGTCCTTGGGGATATTACAATCCCCTCCCCTTATTTTTTCACTGTCCTCAGTGCAAATTTCACACAACATCAACAAGATTTTTCAAAATCTTCAAAAAGATGCGGATATTATGTCCACATAGCATCTTCATGCTCCCATGTCGTGTCCTCAGGACCATACCAGGTCCACTGGACCTTTACAATCCCTATGACTCGATTTTAGAGTTGTTTTCTTTTCCGGTCCAATATGCGCACAGGATGCACTTGCAGGACGCCTTCTTGTTCCACCTGAATCACATTTCAATCAATTACATCATTAGCATCAAGTATATATTTCTTAAGCAATGAAACATGAAACACATTATGTACATTCATGGATGCAGGTAATGCAAACATATATGCAACTGGCCCACAAAATCTGGCTGCCAACTTGGCGCAATTTCCCAGCTTCAGGGAACTTCTATTAGCTTTTACTTTTAGGAAAACATGATCACCCACTTTAAAATCTCTGTGGGTTCTGTTCTTATCAGCATAAGTTTGCTGCCTGTCTTGGGAAGCCTTTAAATTCTTCTTAATTTTTAGCATTTGTTCCTCCATTTCCTTGAGCAACTCTGGCCCAACTACTACCCTGTCAGTTGGATTATCCCAGCTTACTGGAGTATTGCACTTTCTGCCATAAAGTGATTCAAATGGGCTCATCTTCAACGATTCTTGATACCCATTATTGTATGTGAATTCTACCAAGTTTAGGTAGTCTTCCCATTTCGATGGTTTGTCCATCACATATATCCTCAGTATGTCTTCTATCACTCGATTCACCCACTCTGTCTGCCCATCCGACTCAGGATGATAGGTTGTACTGAAATTCAGATTCATTATGAATCCCTTGAATAACCCTTTCCAGAAATTTGAGGTAAATTTCGGGTCTCTGTCAGACACAATTGTCTTGGGAATTTCGTTCAATCATGCCACTTCCTTCATAAAAATATCAACAACCTCTGTTGCCTTGTGAGTAGACTTTAAAGGAATGAAATGGGAAGCTTTCCTAAGCTTTTCCACCACCACCATAATTGAATCATGTTTCTTGCCTGTTCTGGGAAATCCTGTGATAAAATCCATTGTCACCACTTCCCACTTCTCACTTCCACTCAGGAATGGGTAAAGGTTGCAGCAACCCCGTTGGGTGCCTATGCTCAGTTGTAACCTTCTGGCACTCCATACATCTGGCAATATATTCTACAATCTCTTTCTTCATACCTGGCCAAAAGTATTGGCTCTTGACTGCTGCCACAGTTTTCTGATATCTAGGGTGCCCTGCATAAGGCACATTATGCATTTCATGCAAAATCATATGTTTCAAGTCCTGAACATTAGGTACATAAATTATGTTCTTTTACAGAAGTATTCCATCAGTTTCCAACTTATAATTCTCCACTTTCTGTGGCATCTCACCTTGTTGTAGCTTTGCTACCAACTCCATGTACTGCAAATCTGCATTTGTAGCTTCTAAAATTCTACTCTTTATATCAATTCGGTACATGCTAATGGTTGTAGCATGCAATTCATGTACTCTCCTGCTCAGTGCATCAACCAATTTATTCTCCTTCCCTTTGATATGCTTGATATCAAAATCGTACTCACAGAGAAATTCCAACCACCTTCTTTGCCTAGCGTTCAAGGTTGGTTGATCAAACAAATACTTCAGACCAATATGGTCTGTTCTCAGTTCGAACCTCCTTCCCATGAGGTAATGTCTCCACTTCTTTAGAGTGTGTACTATGGCTTCCAACTCCAAATCATGAGTGGCATAGTTCCTTTCATGCTCTTTCAACTTTCTGGATTCATAACAAATTATGAATCCATTCCGAATAAGGACTCCTCCCAGTCCTTCTTTTCACGCATCAGTGCATACCACGAAATATTTGTTTGGATCTGTAATCTTCAAGATTGGATCACTGGGTAACAGTTGCTTCAATTGTTGAAATATTTTCTCACAATCCTATGTCCACTGGAACTTCTTCTCCTTCCGTTGCAAGGAAGTGATAGGGTAAGCTATCCTTGAGAACTCTGCGATAAACCTTCTGTAATAACCAGCTAATCCAATAAAGGATCTAACTTCTGTCACATTCTTTGGAGCTGACCATTCTCTAATGGCCTCAATATTTTCAAGATCTATAGCTATCCCATCCTTCGAAATAATATGCCCCAAGTAATGGATCCGCTCCTGATAAAATGAGCATTTGCTCAACTTGGCATACAGTAGGTGCTCCCTTAGCACCTGCAACACCATCCTTAGATGTTGTTCATTCTCTTCCTCCGACTTGGAATAAACCAGAATGTCATCCAGGAAGACTATGACAAACTTGTCTAGATAGTCCCTGAATACACCATTCATCAGACACATAAAAACAACGAGTACATTCGACAACCCAAACGACACCACTGTGAACTTGTAATGACCATACCTTGTTCTAAAGGCGGTCTTGCTGATGTATTCATTATTTATCCTTACCTGGTGATATCCCGACCTGAGGTCTATCTTCAAAAATATCTTCGCATCCTTCAACTAATCGAAGAGGTCATCAATTCTCAGCAAGGGATACTTTTTCTTTACAATTACTTTATTCAATTGTCTAAAGTCGATACACAATCTCAACGTTCTATCCTTCTTCTTCACGAACAGGACCAGGGCACCCCAAGGTGACACACTTGGGTGTATGTACCCCTTCTTCAGAAGCTCTTCAAGATGCAATTGCAGTTCTTTCATCTCTGGCATGCTCATTCTGTAAGGATCTTTCGACATTGGAGCTGCTCTAGGCATCAAATTTATCGAGAAATCAATATCTCTCATCGGGGGTAATCCAAGTACCTCTTGAAATACATATTCAAACTCTTTTAGTACCGCATGATCTCCAATACTTGACACCTTATCCGTAGGTGTTTCCTCCACATGGGCTGCAAATAATTGACAGCCTTTCATGTAACACTTCTTCAGTTGTATTGTTGAGATCTCTCTTATAGTAACCGCTCTAGGAATTCCTTGGACTGTTTTCCAATTCCCTTCCTCATCCAGGAAAATGAATGCCTTGTTACGACAGTCCAAGATGGCATGGTGTTGGTCCAACCATTCCATCCCAATCAGACAATCATAAGACCATAAAGGAAGAATATTCAATTCATCCTTTGTGCTCAGTCCCTTCATATCCACTGGACATGAATTAACTAACTCAGTGACTTTCCTCTTGGTTCCTGTAGCCAGCTGCACTAACCAAGACTTTTCATGTTTGCTTCTCGACAATTGCAAACTTTCCACCACTCTAGGATCTATATAACTATGGATACCCCCCAAATCAATTAAAATAGTAAATGGTTGGTTGTTAATCATACCTTCCACTTCAATCATGTGTGATTGAAATTTAACTTGCTTGTTTTCCAGGGCTGCATACATCCCTGGAATTCTACTGCCCATGTCCTCCACTGTTTCAGCTTGCTGAACATTATGGACAGTTCTCACTTTTCCATTTTTGTTGGGACAATCTCTGTACTTATGGTTCCCCTGACAGCCCCAACACTGAATGAGCATATGTCTTGGCCTTTGTTCCCCTACTTCATCCATTCTCGGCTCTCTAAATGATGACTGTCCTTGAGGACTGTTTCTGAAAAGGGAGGTTTGTTTCCCTTATGCCTCTGCTCTTTCTTAAACTTCTTCTGGTCATCCCAAGCCTTCCGAAAGGTAGGCGTTTCTCTTTGTTGTTCATATAAGCATTTCACTCTTCTTATCATTTCTTCCATGGTCTTAGGGTCATCATACCGAATCTTGTTCCCAATGGAAGGTGGCAATCCACTCAAATACCTTTGAATCTTGACAGTCTCCTCTTTGATGAATGGAACATACTTCAGTAATTCCAAAAACCTACGTTCATACTCATCAATGGTCATGCTGCTCAGCTTGAGTTCAAAGAACTCTTTCATCTTTCTATCATAATATCTCTTAGTCAAATACTTCTTATCGAAATACCTATTGAATTCTTTCCAAGTGATATATTTCTCTCTAATGTGCTGCACCTGCATAAGTTGATCCCACCACATGAATGCTTTTCCTTTCAGTTGATACATCACAATTCTTCCTTCCGCATGAGAGGAATAATTCTGTAGTTGAAAGTATTTCCTCATACCAAGCAAGCATGTTTCAGCGTCTTCCTCCTTCTGATGTTCTCCATCAAACGTAGGAGGCTTAATCTTTTTCATCTCTCCCTTCAATTCATCCACTCTCGATCTCCTGTGCTTTCTGGTAGGAGATGGGATTGAACTACTGTGTGTCCTTCCATTGGAGCGACCTTGGGAGTGATGATGGTGTCTACCTGCACTCCTTGACCTTCTTCCCTCAGAAGTCTGGTGACTCCCTGTTTTGCTCGAGTCACTCTCCTTATCCGACTTCTTTTCTATTCTCTCCAAAATCTTTAACATCTTTATGTTAAATTCACCTTGTTTTTCCTGAGTTTTTATGAACTTTTTTCTATCTGCTCGACGTGTTTGGGCATCTTTTTGCAATCCTTCAATGATCTTTCTTAGGTTTCCTTCCTTATCTATCTCTTCTCCATGGCCATTGGAGTTCGATCCTTCAACTCCCAAATGAACATACATTCCTTTTGTTTCCTCCTCAGAACTAGAAGCAATCTGTGCTCTTTCCATTTCTTTTGCACTTAGTGGCAATTCTACTCAGTTTTGGCACTCACTAAACTTCTGCAAACACAACGTGCAAACAACCGGTATTTTTTCAGGCCATTGTTTCTTAACCAATTCCACAACATTCATAAACAATTTGATTCAAGAAAATGTTTATTTTTCATGAATTTTTCGAGCTCTGCTCCACTCTGTAGGAAACTTAGGCCTTAGCCCCTTTTCTCTCAGTTCCCCAACCCACGCCATCATGGGTCGTGACCAAGCACCAGATCGTCAAGTTTCTCTCATCGGGACTTCGAGGTTTCGGGTTTTCGGGATTTCAGACTTGTAGGCTCCCACACTCGCTTCCCTCTCCAACTCTTGAATTTCGAACTTCCGACCTTTCTAGCCTTCGGGCCCACAGCACAGCTGTCACCAACCACGGTGGTGACACACAGTGTAGTTAAGAAGGTCCACGTTGCCTCAGTTGACGTCGTTCGACCATACTGCATCATCTTTTCCTTTGGGGCCCACTGGCACATAGCACAAATCCCATGGGTCCACATCCATCCAAGTGACGTCAACCCGACCCACTACTTCTGCTCTTCGAGATTTCGCGATTTCGGGCTTCGGGAGTTTGTGCATCAGCACATCCCATTTCTCTCGATAGCCAAACTCCCGAAATCGCTCTCTGCTTTTCTTCTCGATCCAACGAACGAGATCTTTTTCCTAGATCTACAGTGTAGATCTTCTCGAGACTTCGGAGTTCTGGGTTTCGGGGTTTTGTGTCTCAATGCACCCTACTTTTCCCGATAGCCGAACTCCCTAAAGGCTTCTCGGATATCCTCCCGACACCTTCTCCAGATCTAACGGTCGTAAAGGTTTTTCCTTTCTTTCCGAATAGATCCTACGGCTCCAACATCCAAAATGTTGAGTGCCCTCTCTCTCTGTGGTCAAATACCACAACGACTGCAGTTTTATTCTACCGCTACTTCTCCTGAGCTTCGTACATGACCAAGTACCCCGTTGGCAGTCATAAACATTCTAAGGTTCAAAATTAGTCATCTAGGCACAATTTTCTCTCGAAACCTTGGGTCCAAAGACCACTTATCTGGCCCATTCAGGCTCAGCATTGAAACCTTGGGCTCTGATACCATATTGTAACATCCCCGACCATCAACCCACTTGTCGGGCAATGCTACTTCACGGAAAACATTCTCATACTTATGTAGTATGCATTTAAATGAAGTTAAATGGCTTAACAGAGTAAACATGTATTTACTGCTAACATACATAATTAATGGAATCAACAGTAAAAATCATCGCAATGAAATACATGATAATATTGTAAGCATTACAGACTTGCATCACATATAAATTAAGTACAACATTAATACTTATCTTTGAAACTGTAGCAACTCCACCCAACCATGTGCAGACCTTCCATGAACCTCCCATCCTTAGACCTCACTACTCATCACGCTCAACAGTGGGTCACCCCCGAGTTGGGACTAAGCTCCACCCAAGGCAAGAGAATCCTAGGCTAGGCTGAGGTTACAGGAAAACTGCACAGAGCAATCGAAAGGATTCTCTCCAGGAGCCTTCTTACGCCCACTACTCACGAACTCGCATTCCCCACATGCTTGTTCCACCCGAGAAATACACCTTCACAAGCACATTCCATCGGTGCTTCACCTCCCTCTCTGGGCCTTGGCAACAGGCCGGATCAGGAAGTCTCAGAGCTCCGTAGCTGGTGCTGGACTCTCTCTAGGAGAAAACCACTTCCCAACAGACTCTCTCACCCGGAGGGCGCTGCTCACAGGCCTGACAACCTGCCTCTTCTACCACGTTCCTGACAACCCTATTCTTCCACCAATTTCCATCCCAATTCCCATAAGTTCAGGATGAAAACAACGACAACATCTTGGGATAGCTCACAGGTGACAACAACAATAGGGAAACGGGGTGTAGAAATAGGAAAACGACAACAAGCCACTAAAACACAACACAGTTTGGATAACACCCATTTGCAGGATATGTGAAAAGTAATTCACGCAGAGGTCAAACACAGAATTAACGGTTCAGACACAGTGGTATCGATTTCTCCAGGAAACATCCCTAGATTTAGGTTTCATATCTGTGTGAGGCTTATAGAACTCACGCGCAGAGCTTTCTCAGTTCAGATAGACGGGAGGTAGCCTGGAGGGCGAACCACCATCACGACTCAAGTCTTGGGTTAAATTGCATGTGCTTGGGCCGACACATGTCACCCATGAGGCTGCATGCGCTCCATTAGCATGCATTCCCTTTTTGCACACGTTCCCCTTTCCATGAACTTAGGATAAATACATACATTTCACATAACTTTTGGAATAATAATAAATTATTATTCCTAAGGACTTAAGCCCCTAAGCTTAGCCCCTAGGCTCAACACCTAGCCTCTCTTTCCAACCTTTTAGCCCCTTTTCCCTTACCCACCTTGTGGAAGCTTAGCCCCCCATCACTCTTTCTTCGTGGTTGGTCTACACACAACGATGTTTATATTTTTATTAATGTTATGCATAATACATATACAAAAACAGGCTCCCGACCTTAACACTTAGGCTCTTCGGCCTAATAAACACATAATCCTACCAACTTATCAATACTCGGCTCACCAGCCTACAAAACATGATTACAACAGGGCTCGTCCTTGGGGATATTACACAATCCATGATATCACTAGGGAAATTTTGTAGTTTCTCATAGGTTCCTTCTCTTTCACAGCCTTTGCGAGGTTTATCAGATGCTCCCTCAACATCAAGCTCATGACCCTCTTCTCATGTCCTATTTTCTGCAAATTCTCAGAGATCCCTTCTCTAGTTCTCTCTAGTAACCAGAACAACTTAATCTTCCAGTTCTTCTCCTCAGCTGGAGAGCCTCACGCTCTCTTCCTCTTTCTCTCTGCATATCCAGGTCACACACCCCCTCCCGATGTGGTCTCCTTACACGCCTTTTCCCTCCCCATGAAGTTTCATGTTCCTTCTGTCAGAAGAAACTTGGGTCAGTTTGGGTCTGCAGGAAAACTGCACTCTGTGGTACTTTGGGTCGACAGTTTTTTTCTCCCTAGCTAGACCCTCCATACTTCCATTCATTGGGGTAGTTGATTGTTCAACCACTAGTCCTTTTCTCATTAACTGATTTTTCCTTGGGATCAAGATGAGGCTTATTATTTCAATAAGGAGAATTTGGGTCATTTTTTCATAATGAACCCTCTCTATTGTTCTCTCACTCTTTCCTCTAGTGATATCATGGCCACTACTTCAAGGCTTCACCCCCATAGTCAGTTATTGGCAATCTAAATAATAATACATTTACATTGTTCCCATGCCATAGCATGGTAATCATAATTAATGATTAGTTACAAGCTGGGGAAACATGGGTATTATAGTTTAACATAAAAACCAACATGATAATATTCCAAATTTAAAACTAAAATTTAATTAAAAGATGAATTTTTTAAACAATGGAAATTAGAAATTAATAATTATATATTAAATTTTATAAAAAAAAATATTAATACATTAAAAAAAAGAGTGTAAGATTTTAGCCAAATTTAAATTTGAGTAAGTAGAAAAAAAATTGTGTTTATTTAAGATGATAGATGAGTAGACTTTGACTCATCAATTTTTTTTTTTTAATTTTCAATATTATAAATAATTTAAAAAAAAAATTAAAATTAGTATAAATTTAAATATCTTAATTTTTTTTATATTAATTTTTTAAAAATTTCAATATTATAAATAATTTAAAAAAAAAATTAAAATTAGTATAAATTTAAATATCTCAATTTTTTTTATATTAATTTATTTCTTAATTCATTGTTTATAAGTATAGTTCTATATTTTGAAAATAAAAAAGGTTAGATGAAAATATATAATAAATCTTCCTTGTACTTCTTTTTATATCTATGAAGATGGTAATTTTTTTATATTAATTTATTTCTTAATTTATTGTTTATAAGTATAGTTCTATATTTTGAAAATAAAAAAGGTTAGATGAAAATATATAATAAATCTTCCTTGTACTTCTTTTTATATCTATGAAAATGGTATTTGACTACATAGGAGGATGGTATCTAAGGTAAAACTCTTTATGGTGAAGCTTAATTTGTTGATTTGATTATGTGACCTCATGTTTGTAATTCACACCACTCCTAACCTAAGTGACTAAATTTATAATTATATATGAGACATTTTTATGCATTTGAGCAAGTGTTTATGCATGTTACTGTAAAAAATATATATATATTTTTCAAATTAATACATAATTTAATTATTATGTTAGTTCATAATTATATAATTAATTAATAATTAATTTATGATTGTGTTTATTGGAAGTAGATCACAAGAATGGAATAGAGTTCTCTCTACTATAAAAATGAAAATGGTGTATTCTAAATGGTCATCTCCACTATTTATTAGAGTATCATGCACATATAGTCATTTATTTAGGCGTTGTCTAATTGTTCTATGAAATGACTTTTTTTATTGAAATTTGTAGATATAAATTTACAAAAAATTACTAGTTTTATATTTTTTAAAATCTATTTTTGAATATATAAATAAATTCAACATGTGAAAAATGAACAAATGTTCCAAAAAAATATTGCCAAAAAAAAATCATTTTATAAAACTTTTAAGCTAAGACATTTATTTATTCTAGCATGTCTCTATAGCTTATTTATTATTTTTTTTATATTTTTGAGTCTCTATAACTTATTTATTATTTTTTTATATTTTTAAGTGAAATTGAATCCAATTTCATAGATGGAAGCTAAATTTGTAAGGTATTTAACTTTCACCTTTATTTCCATGCATAAACCTAAAAGTTGACACATTATAGCCAATGCTATTAGATTTTGGTGTTTTTAAAACAAAATACAAGGCAACACTAAACAAATTATACTAAGCAACAACTTTAGCATTCCGTATTTATTATATTTCTGAACTAAAATACCATGCCAAAGACATTTATATGGAAAACAATTTTAGCTCAATACATATATTAAACAAGAGGAGCTGCAGAGCAGCAAGTCCATGCCTTAGGGCAAGGATGCCTCATGAAAGAACATGTTAAAGATGTAGGAGTTGATTCTCTTAAAAGCACCAGTAACATCCTTTTCACTTGAAGATCGAGCCTAAGATCTCTTGAGCATGATGCTTAGTCACTTACTGATTATTTTCCTAAAGATGTGTGGCTAGTGTTTTCATCATCATTATTGTTGTCTGATTTGTTGTCATGAGATACTCGGTAATTGCTAACCCTAAGTGCCATTGCTTGAAGCTTGGATGAGCTTGTTTGAACTTGCTTGCATCAATTCAATGGTTTTTGGATTCATTGAATTTGCATAATCCCTACTATGTAGTGAAAGAATCTCCCTATGCGATGAACAAACTACACTATGGGTACAATTGGTTAAGTATCTGCCCCCAGGTGAGGTGCTTATGAGTACTGATGCTACGAGGCCAACAAAGTCCGCCAACGTTTTCTCCGACCGACCGATATGGGATTCTTCCTTATAATATAAAGAGAAAGTTTCAACACTTCGCAGAGCGGAGGGAGGTCGAAGGCCTTCAGGACATGTCAATCAACATGCATCGTATAATAACAAATATCAACGTTTCCAACCCGAATTGAACCAGACCACTAACTTTTGGTTGAGAAAGAGTAATTAAGTTAATTCAGAAAGAAGACATATCTATAAGTTAGAATGCAAAATCTCACACAATGGATTTGATTATTATGACATTAATGTAGTATCTTTGCTTTCAAAACTAGCTAAGCAATGGAAGAGTAATTACGTTAATTCGGAAACTTAGGAGTTTACTTATGAGAGAGAACCAAGGAAAAGTGAAAACAATAAAGATTGTGCCTGTAACTACCCTAATTTAGAAAATGTGAGGAGTTTATTTACAAGAGAGAAGCAAGGCAGAGTGAAAAAAATAAAGATTGTGCCTGTAATTACGTTAATTCATAAATGTGATCTATATGCATAAACCAATTACAACCGTTAGTCTAAACTTTTTGGGGAGTCTAGCTTCGGCGAAAAATCCTTAACATCTTAGATTAATTTTTCTGTCTTTCACGACTAATAATTGGCTAATTTTCAATCTTACGATCTTAGACCAAAGTTTATGCCAGCATAGGTTTTCCACTAATGCTACAACAATATAACATCTTAAGTAGAGCATGTCTAGCCATTAAATTCAGAGGAATTATTTGCAACTGGATTAAGAAAATGTGGCAAATTAAATTAGTAGGTCGTGAATTATGATGAGTGTGGAGAGGCATTACTACAAGTTATTTATTCTAAATGTGTGTATACTAGCACAATCATATATAATTTATGACTGATAAACTCCGAAAGACTATATAATTTCTCTCCTGTGTCTGCCCAGGTTTCAGGTTAATTGCATTGAGTACGCGACATCCAACCCTTTCTGTAAGCTATGGAAATGGCAACGAAATGATCAGAATCCGTCTGGAAAGTTACAAGAAGTATTCCACAGCCGGAGGGTTACAAATAATGACATTGCATTTACTGAAGCACTGGCTACCTTAGGAACTCAAACGGGTAACTCAAACAAAAGGTAAAGGAAGGCCTAGTGGATCCAATCCGAGCAGAAGCACCCGTTTACCCTAAACCTGTTCCACCTGCATCCACGGAGCCATTTGATCGAGATTGAGTAGATTCTGTTACGATTCGTTCTCCATATGGAGTTAGAGATCCAATTATTTCCCTCGTTAAAGCTACCGGATGGTTACGAATAATGACATACAAATAATGACATCGGTCATGCATATACAAAAAATGCTGCCACACATTACACAGAATCTCTATCAATGAGCACCATAAATGGTTGATAAATGGAACGCGTGGCATCAGAGGCCGGTTCAGAAGCAGAACGTGGGCATTTATTTAGATGCCATGGTTTAATTTTACTTAATCATTTGGCAATTACATATGCTTACAGTAATTTTTTAATGTGGTTAGGTAAATGTTAAAAAGTAAACATGTTAACGGATGCCTTGATAAATGCAAGAAAGTTATGAACAATAAATCTGGCCCATTGATTTTGGAGGACGACTAAGAATATGCCAGCATCTTCAATGCATAGCCATCAGATTAGGGTTTAAGGTTAAATAAGATTAAAAGATCATTAATTGTGCCCATTGTCAATAGGTATACGCCTTTCAGCGTAAAAATCACTTTTTCATTGTTGTTGTAATATATTAAATATTAAAAATATTTACTAGTAAATTTTACATGAATTTTATATTAAATATTTTAATTATTTTAATCAATTAAAATTTTATATAAAAGTACATCGACTACCTTTTGGTTTATGATAAATTGATATAATAAAATAAACATAACTGATGTTTCGAATGCTTACATTTTTCCAGGCATATGTTATTATTAATATTTTTTTTGTACAAGTACCAGTGGTCGTTCCACCTGGTTTACATGCATGTTGGACGCTCCACATGGTCTCCATGCATCACCATATAGTATCCATGCATAACACTCATCTCCATGCATAACACCTGGTTTACATGCATATTGGACGCTCCACATGGTCTCCATGCATCACCATATAGTATCCATGCATAACACTCATCTTCGTCTGTCTTCCATAGAGGCACTGGTGAAGAATATGTACTATGATTGAAGGTCGATGCAAAAATATTTCCATGGCGAAACACTTTCTTGCTTCTATGGAGAATATGAAACATGAACTTCAGATTTCCTTTCTGTGAAGGTGTCCACCACACTCACATGATTTGATTCACAACACCTATCTCTGCATTCTTTATTTCTGTTTAGAAGGATGGGGTGTCGAACCGTCTCTCTATTATTGGAAACGCAGGCCAGGAGTTTTTATGTATATATAGTTTGGAATAGTCGTACATGGTTACTCAACAAAGAAAGTATCGGTATACTCTTCACACTTGATTGCGAACACTATCCACTATCTGAGGTTTATTCTTATCCTCAACCCGTAGGCTACTTAAAACAGTCAAGTTTATGTATGACATGCTTCGCTCACCCGGAGGGACTCGACTGCATATCTATTGGGAGAGGCTGTCGCTCGCTACGCCTTGCTCCCAGACTCTCCTGAGTTAACGAAGGATAGGGTAATGTCTAGTGGAGGAAACAATAGTCAATCAAGCCCGGGTAGAAGGATATGGGTTGAAGAATGAAACTCATTCAAAATTTCACTTGATGAAACCACCTTCTATGAGCTGGTAGCTGGGTTGAAGCTCGTAACCTTCTGGTTTCTTCTTTTGATTGATGGAACGACAAAAAAACACTATCCTTCCAGGCACACCGAAAAGGTGTTCTTTTTTCGCACACCTTCTTTAGAGATTGATTGGCTGGTGACAAAGTTCTATCTCTATCCGAATAAACCTAATCCACATCAGAATAGGCTCCCTGTTGATTGTGTGTTGATGGTATGCTGCTAATAAACCGACTCTGCACACGATAGATTAAAAAAAACACTATCCTTCCCCTACTAATCAACCTCATTCTATCTTCCCCAGGTATGACTGCATATTATATTCGAGATGTTAAGCCAATATGGGATAGAATAGAAGAATAAAATTGAGTATGCGTAGGCCTACTGTCACTCTTCGGGGGTTCGCTCGGGCGGGCGAGTCCACTCAAGGTGGAGACACCAGTCACTTTTCCACCGTAGTGCCTTCTTGTTACCCCATTTGGCATTCCCAAAGTCTTCCCCCGAGCAAGTCATCTTCCCAGCATTTGCTATCATGACTTTCAAATTTGGAGCATTGGTAGCATTTTGACGGCAACAACTTCCACTAGAGCAACAATTTACGTTGCTAAGGCACCCATTGATCTTGCACCTTCCAGCATGCTTTAAGAGCACAGTTTGTTCACGCAGTAGCGAAACAGGGCATGCCTATTTTCCATTTAGAGAACTGGGGCCTTCCATTGTTTCCCTCTATACCATTCTACCTTTACCACCCCCAACTTGCCATATATCCCTCACCCATGCTTTTGGCTTGAACAATGAGAAAACCCTAGGTTTCTCTTTTCAGCACCTTTGCACATTGACAGAGAAAAGCAACTACAAAATAGATTCATTGCCAGAGCAAGGAACCAGGAATCCACCGAAGCCACCAAGCCTCCTGCAGTGCATTGGATGAACCTACAAACGAACTTTAGAATTCCAAGCCGATATCATTGATTAGGAGAGCCAAACTTTGCACCATAATCAGAATTAGAACTCACAACACAAGAGTAGTAAAATCGGGTTTCACCACTAACTATAGTGCTACGAGAGTCAGAGGGTGCCACCCAACAAGACTGAAAAGCGAAAGAGGAGGCCAATATTCGACGGGAAAGATACAATAGTGGAGGGCGAGTGCTCGACCTCTTAACTGCAATCTAGTAAGCCTTCCTCCAGAGCTTGTCTTACTTCTGAAATTCAAAGTTATGAAAGAATTTGGAAAACATTGCTTACTTCCTCTAAAAATACTACAATATTGTGAACTTACAGAGAAACATACTGCAACATTTTGAACTTACAGAGAGTAGTTAGCTGCTATGGAACTGATCTTCACAACAATGGAGGTCAAGCTCATTGCTATGGAACCGATCTTCACAGCAATGGAGGTCGAGTGTTCAATTCTCTTCATTCCATCATGGGGTTCTTCATCATTCCCAGACGGTTCTTCATCATTCCCAGACTGAAAATAGATGTGCAGGCATACATATCATTTGTAGGCCTTTCATCACAGCTATAGTCACAGCGCCATTCTACCTCCAAATTTCCATCATAGCTCCAGTCACACAGCTCCAACAAGGAATAGGCTCAAAATGGCGGAGACTTGAAGCACACACTCCTTAGCTGGTAAGTTCCTTACACTTTAAGAGAGTATATCACCGTAGTTTTTGCATGGATGTGTAGGTGGAAGCTCAACATCGTCCAGCTTAAGGAGTTGACAATGAGCTAGTGACAATGAGCAGCTGCTAGACACTTTACATCGATATCATAAAAAAACCAAAAAACATTTATGGCACCTTGATATGTGGCCAAATTGTTAAACTATATGGAAAATGGAAAAACCCAGCAAACATTTAATGCTAGGAAGTAATGTTAGATTCATTGCTAACATTACTTGATATCGCAAAAAATTACAATCGAATTTATGTTTTAAACTAAGGTTTTGATAGAAAATATGGGCCTCTTCTTCGGAAAGAGGCCAAATAAAATGTCAAAGATCAAAACTTAAGATAAATGACCAAGAAAACTATATAAATGCATAAAAACTTTGGATAATATTTTTTTTTTTTTTTCATCCGTTTATGTGTAGAGATTGAAAAACTGATTACTATTAGTCCCTCAACCCTAAGGACAGGGAATAAAAAAAAAAAATTTCCTAACATATAAGTCAATATATTGAATTTAATTATTAAATTGAATATTTTACCATCGATGTGACACTTTATAAGGACTTTGATGTTGGGAATTAGCGCTAAAGCGATCATCAAAGGATGACATAAATGAATTATTATGTTCAACTTAGGCTACTCTCAATGTGTATTGTTGAGAAAAATAGTGATTTATGTTGGAGTTGATTAGGTGGTAAAATTTATTTAATAAATTGCAACTTTTGAAGGACTTTCGTAGGGTATTAATCTTCGATCATACATTTAAGTTAAATTTGATTAAAAATTAAATTAATCATTTATTTTAAATATTAAAAATAATCTTTATTCCCACTAACTAATACTAAACTAATTTTTCGTTGTCACATGAACACTTCTTATTTTCTTGACCTTGGGGCCACGACTACTATTTAAATGTATTAATCTTCGATCATACATTTAACATTACATTTTATTAAAAATTAAATTAATCACTTATTTTAAATTTTAAAAATAATCTTTATTCCCACTAACTAATACTAAACTTATTTTTCGTTGTCACATGAACACTTCTTTTTTCTTGACCTTGAGGCCACGACTACTTCTATTTGATTGGTCTTGGCAACCCTCTTCCTATCAGCCAAGCGAGCTTCAAATCCCTCATATGTTATATGAGCATTTGAATATAGTTACATGTTGTAAAATAATATTATATAATCCCCTGAATCGCGGTTTCCTTGAATCGCGGTTTCTCAAGCCACAGGTTAATCGTGAGCCAACAGATCCCGCACAAATTAACAAACAAAAAAATAAATAATATTATATAAAAATATTAAATACAAAATTTAATTAACCACCTTATTCAAATCATTATAAATTTTTTATTAAATTATTATAAAAAATTTATTAGAAATATTAATATATTATTTTGTAAAATTATATGTCAAATATTTAATAAATAATAATTCACGGTTGTTAACAGTATTACATCCCAGAAATATTATAAGTAAGATCACAAGAAATATGATCTCATTTGGGATATAAATTGGGGTCACAACGATTAATTTTTCAAGAAGCATGATAAAAGGTTAACATTTTGTTTCTTTTTATTCGTTTTTATAGAAATTTGGGACCAATTTTTATTTAAATTGAGCATGAAATTCATTGAAATTGTAGATTGTAACTTTGTAAATAACTTTTATTACATAATTTATAAATTATAAAATAAAATATAAATTATAAAATAAAATAACGGATAAGTGGAGGTGGGGTATTGTGGTTTTTAATTAGAAAATAAAATAACAGCACTTAAATCATAATTTAGTAGGATTTAAGTGTATATATATACATAATATTTCACACCAATTTTACCCACAATTTCTTAATGCTTTTGAAACCCCAACATTTGTTCTATGAAGTTTTTTCTATTATTCTCTCTACCCCACCCTCCCTCTGTCTGAAGTTTTCTCTATTATTCTGCCTACCCCACCCTCCCTCTGCCTAGTTTTCTCTATCATTCTCGCTACCCCACCCTCCCTCTGCCAGTTGCGTCCATAGCATCGACAATCACTACCATTTTGATTTCTGTTTTTCGATTTGCAATGACTGCATCATCCTCGTACAACAATCAGTGGTACGAGGTATTTTTAAGTCATCGTGGCGTTGATACGAAGGAAACCTTCGCCAGGTCTCTCTACCTTGGCCTTCTCGAACACGGACTGAGGGTTTTTCTGGATAATCCCGAGATGCAACCGGGATACGAAATTGCTTCTCAAATAAAAAACGCTATCAGAACCGCCTCAGTCCATGTGGCGATCTTGTCTGCCCGATTTGCTGAATCAACTTGGTGCCTAGATGAGCTCTTATGGATGTTGGAGTCACACAGGGCAAAGATGGTTCCTATCATTCCTGTGTTTTACGGTGTCACGCCCTCTCAGGTTCGGTGGACGCGGGGCAAAGATGGAATTTACGCTCAAGCCCTAGAAAGATTGGCAAAGAAGAGAGATCATGACAGTAAGCCGCGATATGACCCCCATACTATTGAAAATTGGAGAAATGCACTTTCTCAGGTTGCAGACATCAGCGGTTTCGAGCTGAAGAAATGCGATATAGGGTGAGAACTCAACCTTCCCTCTCGATATGGTCGTATTTTATATTTGATAAATAGAAATAGACGTTTGTTTCTCACTATTTTCTTCTCAATAACTAGAGATGATGAGGAGGAGCTGAAGCTGCTAGATGAGGTGGTGAAAGCGGTTAAATTTCTGTCGGAAAGGAACAAGCCAGAGTTGGACGTGACCAAATTTCCAACAGGTTTGCATGACAAGCTGAAACATTTTGAAGATACAGTCCTATTGCCGCAGCAGCAGAGCGGGACTGCTCAGATATTGGGGATCTGGGGTTTAGGTGGAGTCGGAAAGACCACGTTGGCAAAAGAATTTTTCAATAGGAAAAGATCAGCTTATCGTATAAGCTGCTTTTTATCCGACGTCAAAGATACTGCAACTAAAGACTCTTTAGTTTCGTTGCAGAGAAAATTTCGTAAGAGTTTGACAGGATTGGATAAACCAATAGACAGTGTTGATGAAGGGACAGGGATGCTCAAAAAGGACATAGAGCATCTCAAATTTTCTAATGCCTCGTTTCAGAGATCGACTGGATTGGATAAGCCAATGGACAGTCTTGATGTAGACAATGTGTCTAAAATTTTAGTAATCTTAGATGATGTACACGATCAGAGCCAAGTGCATGCACTTTTGCCTGTTGATCTCCCCTCAGGTAGCTTAATAGTGATTACATCTAGAGATAAGCATGTTCTCGAATGCTCAAAAGTAAAAGAAACATCAATTTACAAGTTAATTGGACTTGAAAATCAGTACTCCCGAGAGCTGTTCTGCTCCCATGCCTTCAACCAAATCTATCCACTCCCAGGATTCGAAGACCTCGTAGACAAGTTTTTAGAAGCTTGTAATGGATTGCCCCTGTCTTTGAAAGTATTCGGGGCAAATCTTTATGGAAAAGACGTATCTAACTGGAAAGAGGAATTGGAGAGTTTTCCCAGTGAGATAAAGGGAAGGCTTAGAATTAGTTATGACGCCCTCCCTAAACAGGAAAAACAGATGTTTTTAGACATTGCATGCTTTTTCACAGGTGAAAACAGGAATACGGTCATAAGCGTATGGGATGGATCGGGTTGGAAAGGAGGAAGGCGTGGCTTTAAAAATCTACAAGACAAATGTCTTGTGGAAGTGGACAGTCAGAATGTGATACATATGCATGACCACCTAAAAGAATTAGGGAGAGATGTCGCCGACGAATCGTCGCCGCGTCGTATTTGGCGTTGGACAGAGGAGGTCATTGAAGATTTGTCACATCAACCATCTGTAAGTGTTCAGTGATTTTATCATTTATAGAATGTTCAATGAAAGTATGACATCAATTCTTGAAAGAACAAGTAATAACGATCGATTTTCAACAATGGACAGGAAACTGTGCGGGGAATTCAGATGCATCATGATGAAGATCAAAATGCTCTCCCACAAAGCATTTTGAGGACGTTGCGAATTCTTAGTACCAAAGGTGAATGCCTTTTGAGGACGATGGAGTTACCGCGTATCTTATGGCTCCATTGGATAAACTGTCCATACTCTTCCTTGCCTTCTGGGATTTCAATGAAGAATTTAAGGTGTTTAAGAGTGTCTGGGAGTGTATTAAACACATTGTGGCGCACGGAAGGCGAATCACAGGTAAACAGAAATTTGTTGGATTAACGTTTGTATGTTTAATAGCTATTGTTACCGCACCACAATGTCTCGAAAGAATTCTAAAGGTTATGTATGTTTAGTAGCTATTACTACCGCACAACGTATAAATATCTTTCTTTCTTAATGGCTGAAACGCGTGAACTGATTTTGCAAGGGTCTTTGCAGTTGCCGGTATGTTTGGAGGAGTTGTGCGCATACAGATGTGTGAAGCTGAAGAACATAGCGGGGTTGGCGCAGCTGACAAAGCTTCGACTCCTAAGTATTTCTGGGTGCTCCGAGTTAGAAGAGCTGCCAAGTATGGAAGCATTGGTATGTTTGGAAGAGCTATGGGCAGATGGATGTGTAAAGCTGAAGAGAATCAGGGGGCTGGACCAGGCAACAAAGCTTCAAACGCTAATTGTCACAGGGTGCTCGGAGCTAGAAGAACTGCCAAGTATGGAAGCATTGATATGTTTGGAAAGGTTATGGGCAGATGGATGTGTGATGCTGAAGAGAATCAGGGGGCTGGAGCAGGCGACAAAGCTTCAAAAGCTAATTGTCGAAGGGTGCTCGGAGATAGAAGAGCTGCCAAGTATCGAAGCATTGGTATGTTTGGAATTGCTATGGGCAAAGGATTGTGTGAAGCTGAAGAGAATCAGGGGGCTGGAGCAGGCGACAAAGCTTCAAAAGCTAATTGTCACAGGGTGCTCGGAGCTAGAAGAGCTGCCAAGTATCGAAGCATTGGTATGTTTGGAAGAGCTATGGGCAGGTGGATGTGTGAAGCTGAAGAGAATCAGGGGGCTGGAGCAGGCGACAAAGCTTCAAAAGCTAAGTGTCACAGGGTGCTCGGAGCTAGAAGAGCTGCCAAGTATGGAAGCATTGGTATGTTTGGAAAAGCTATGGGCAAAGGATTGTGTGAAGCTGAAGAGAATCAGGGGGCTGGAGAAGGCGACAAAGCTTCAAAAGCTAACTGTCGAAGGGTGCTCGGAGCTAGAAGAGCTGCCAAGTATGGAAGCATTGGTACGTTTGGAAGAGCTATGGGCAAAGGATTGTGTGAAGCTGAAGAGGATCAGGGGGCTGGACAAGGCGACAAAGCTTCAAAAACTAATTGTCGAAGGGTGCTCGGAGCTAGAAGAGCTGCCAAGTATGGAAGCATTGGTAGGTTTGGAAGAGCTATGGGCAAAGGATTGTGTGAAGCTGAAGAGAATCAGGGGGCTGGAGCAGGCGACAAAGCTTCAAAAGCTAACTGTCGAAGGGTGCTCGGAGCTAGAAGAGCTGCCAAGTATCGAAGCATTGGTATGTTTGGAAGAGCTATGGGCAAAGGGTTGTGTGAAGCTGAAGAGAATCAGGGGGCTGGAGCAGGCGACAAAGCTTCAAAAGCTAACTGTCGAAGGGTGCTCTGAGCTAGAAGAGCTGCCAAGTATCGAAGCATTGGTATGTTTGGAATTGCTATGGGCAAAGGATTGTGTGAAGCTGAAGAGAATCAGGGGGCTGGAGCACGCGACAAAGCTTCAAAAGCTAATTGTGGAAGGGTGCTCGGAGATAGAAGAGCTGCCAAGTATCGAAGCATTGGTATGTTTGGAATTTTTATGGGCAAAGGATTGTGTGAAGCTGAAGAGAATCAGGGGGCTGGAGCACGCTACAAAGCTTCAAAAGCTAATTGTCGAAGGGTGCTCGAAGCTA
>JASDQU010103373.1:304490-314863 GCA_032191745.1 Picea mariana | reverse complement strand
ATGTATGTAAAAAGAAGAACTACAATTGCTAGGCAATTGTGTCCTTCACTCCAAGACAACCTCGCAGAGAATGAAATTTTTGCTCAGTGAAGGTCTTGGTGAAAATTTCTACAGTCTATTTTGCTGAAGGACAGAACTGTAAGTAGATGATCCCCTCATGTACTAAGTCCCGGATGTAGTGCATGTGTATCTCGATGTGCTTCGTCCGCTGCCTCTAAACTGGATCTTTGCATAAATTCAAAGTTCTCTGGTTGTCACACCAGATGACGATCAGTCGATGAAACTGAATGCCCAACTTAGTGAGAAAATGTTGTAGCCACATAGCTTGAGTGGTTATGTTAACTACCCCTCTGTACTCTGCCTCGGCTGAAGATAGAGCAATGACAACTTGCTTCTTGCTCGACCAACAGATAGGCCCGGAACCAAGAGTGAGTGAGTAACCAGATGTGGACTTGCGATCAATGTTATCGCCAGCCCAGTCAGAATCAGTAAAACCAATGAGATCTAATGTAGAGTTTGTTGCATAATGAATCCCAAAGGTGATGGTTCCCTGTACGTATCGAAGGATACGCTTTGCAGCTTTCCAATGTAACTCATGTGGCTCCTGCATGAACCTGGAAACTGTGCCAACTGCATATGATAGGTCTAGTCTGGAGTGTGTGAGATACAACAAGCTCCCCACTAGCTGTCTGTACAGTGTTCTATCAACCAGTGGAGTCTCCCCGCCATCCTCAAGTTTGACTTCTGATAGGAAAGAAGTCGGAGCAGACTTGCAGTCTGTCATGTGAAATCTCTCAAGGAGATCTCATGCATACTTGGATTGAGACAGTTTGATGCCTAATGCATCCTGACTGATCTCAAGTCCAAGGAATAAGTGTAGCGGACCCATGTCTGTCATCAAAAACCTATCATGAAGAATCCTCTTGACTACAGCAATCGTTGAAGTAGGGCAACCAATGATCAGCAAATCATCAACATACAAAACTAAAAGTAGAAGTGAATCAGCCATCCTGAGCATGTATACATTCGGGTCTAGTTTACAATGTACAAAGTTCTGTGACAATAGGTAGGAGTCCATCTTGGCATACCATGCCCTCGGAGCCTGCTTGAGGGAATAAAGTGACTTCTTCAGTCGACAGACCAAATATGAGTCCTGCATAAATCCCTAAGGCTGCTCCATGCAGATCTCCTCATATTTTCACATCCATCTAATGGACTTCCCATAACTTAGCTACCACAATGCCAAGTGCCAATCGTATGGAATCCATCTTCGCTACTGGAGCAAAGGTCTTATCATAGTCAATACCATGAACCTGTTGAAAGCCTTTGGCGACAAGACTAGCTTTGTATCTGTTGATCTGTCCATCCGTTGTGCTCTTGGTCCTGCAGACCCATCTGCATCTGACAAGTTTCCTCCCAGAAGGAAGGGGAACCAGATCCCAAGTCTGGTTCTCGAGGAGGGATTTGTACTCCTTCTGCATGGCAGATTCCCAAAAGGGATTTCCAGCATCCTCGCCATAAGACTGTGGATCTTAAGACTGAACCAAGAAAAGATGCCTGGAAGGCAATGGTTTAGTGGCAGTGAGTGCAACAGGAGGCTCCTCGAAATAAAATCGATTCCTTCTAGTATCGATTGAATCACCAACGAGATCCCCTGCATCCTGAAGAGTAGTCTGTGCCCACTTGGGCCTCTGCTCTGGCTCTGCAACTACATCTGGATGCTCTAACTCTGCATCTGATTGTACTGACTCTGAACCTAAATCTGAATCCTTTGAGTTCTCTGAATCAGAACTCTCATCTGAAGAAGAGTCAACATGTGCATTCTCATCATCTCGGACAGGTGGAAGAGTGAAGGTGTCTGCATGCGGTTGTTGAGGTACATGCAAGACACTTTCCTCGAATTGGACACTACGCTTAATGATGAGTTAGTCTGAGGAAAGATCAATAAGTTGATATCCCTTCACATCGTCGGGGTATCCAACAAAAATGCACTCAATGCTTTGTGGATCAAGTGCCTTCCTCTTTTCAAAGGGAATCTGGGCCCATGCACAAGAACCAAAAATGTGAAAGTGGTTCACTTCCGGTTTGAGGCCGCTCCAAGCCTCGTAGGGGGTCTTATCCTTGAGAGATCTATGGGGAGATCTGTTTTGGATGTATGTTGCACAGTTAAGTTCTTCGGCCCATATTCTCTATGGTAGTGACTTTGCATGCAACATGCAAGATGCCATCTCCTTTAGAGATATGTTTTTCCACTCAGCAACTCCATTTTGCTACGGAGTGTAGGGAACTGTATGCTGCAACTGAATCCCTGCCTCATGGCAAAGATTGTGGATCTCATTATTCACATACTCTCCCCCGTTATCAGTTCGGAGGACTTTGATCTTCTTTCCGGACTATGTCTCAACCAAGGCTTTGAAATCTTTCAAGTGTTGAAATACCTCAGATTTTTGCCTGAGAAAGTAGATCCAAGTAAAACATGAAAAATCATCAACAAAAATGAGAACAAACCTCACTTTGTTGATCGATGGATGCAGAAAAGGACCTATGAGGTCACTGTGGATCAAATCTAAAGGTGCAGAAGCTCGCTGAGACTTTCCTTTGTCGAATTTCTCTTGAGGGTGTTTCCCGAGAACACATCCCCAACATACTCCCTTGGAGAAATGGATGTCTGGTAGACCATCAACTAATTTGTGCTTGCTAAGCTGTTGCATGTATCTGAAATTCAAATGTCCAAACCTTTTGTGCCATATCCTACTATTTTCATCAGCATGAGTAAGCATAAAAGTAGAATCAGCTTCAATGAATTCAGAAAATGTATACAATCTAGACTGATGATTTACCTCACCGGTGGCAACCCTGGAGTTGATTTGCATGTCGTAGATGTCCACAGAATTTGGTGTGAAGTTGACTTTCTTTCCAGTGCCGAAATTCGTCATCTGATACACAAAGAGAAGGTTGACAGAAAGCTTGGGAACATGCAGCACGTTCTCGAAGCTTCCATTGGTGAGTTCAATCCTTCCTTTGTCGGTGACTTCAACAGAAGAGTTGTCCCCCATCAGAATAGGAGGACCTTTGCATGCATCCAATGAAGAATAGACTGCTTCTGAGGCAGCCATGTGATGTGATGCTCCTGAATCTATGATCCAAGCATCGGGAGAGGATTTGATGGCAATCAAGGCATGGCTGGAATTGCTTTTCTTAGAATTCGAATCTTATGGCTTCTTCTTCTTTGCACCCTCGTGGATGCGATCTCCAAGGTTGTTTTGCTGAAGTATTTGAGACATCAGATCTATTTGATTTTGCATGCATGTGGATTCTTAATGGAATCCTTTGTGATAGTACGTGCATTTCTCTCCTTTTCTTCCCTTTTCTCCTTTGGATCCGGAGGCATCGATGAAGGGTTTTGTGTACCCTTACTTCTTCATATGTGCATGAGATTTCCACTTATCTTTATCTTTAGATTTCTGATATTTTTGGCTGCCATCATGCACAGTGAGTGCATGCGCCCTTGGGCCTTTAATTGCACCCATGTTGATGAGCTTGGTTTGCTCTTGTGTCAAGGATTCGATAAAGTCCTCAAGAGAAGGCATCTTCCAGGTGGCTCTAGAGGCGAATCTGACAGTATGGAATGTGGATACGAATATAGAGAATTTAGGACCAAGCTTGGAGAGAATGGTAAGAACCATTTTTTTCTCCTCCGCTGATTTATCAACCCTACAAGCTTTGAGTTGCGACAGTAAATCCTTGAATTTTGTAAAGAAATCTTGGATATTGTCGAAGCTTTTGGATCCAATGTGAGAAGCTCCACCTCCAGCATGTGTCCCCTCATCTCATCATGTTTTCCAAAGAGCCCTTCCAAGATTTTCCAGGCTTCATTGGGAGTCTTACAGGAAGATATATCAAAAAGGAGATCGGGAGAAATAAGACTGCAAATTGTTCCGAGTGCCTCATCCATGCGATTTAAGTACTTGGATTTTTCTATGGCTGATGTTGGTTTTGTATATGTATTCATGGTTAACCTATACAACCCTCTGGATTAGAGATGTATGGCTATTTTTTCTTTCCATGCAAAATAGTTGTAAGGTGTAAGAATGAATTCTTTTTGGGATTCCATCTTTCCGCTGTCTTCAATCTTTTGTACCTTCAAAAAAATTTGGTGTAGCTTTTTCTTAGCAGTTCATCGGCTCTGATACCATGTAAATGTGTTGAACCTGCATAGAATATATCTATCTAAACAATAATACACACATTTGCAGAGAGAATTGGAAATATAAGAAGGAGAGAAAGAATGAAAAAATTATCATTAACCATTATGAATAATGAATAATTTACACATGATATACTCAGTATAACTCAATGATTTCGACTTGAGGTGAACCAAGTCACCATAGTGGTGGTATAGAGTAATCTGGACACACACCAGCAGTTACAGGAGTGAACTTCTGTAACGCCCTGTTTCCCCCAAATTTGTAATTAATCCTAATATAGGAATTACCATGCTAAAGCATGATGAAAATGTGAATGTATGATGTGAATGGACCTTATGAAGAAGGTTGATGAATGTAAATAAAATTATGAATTTATATTGTAGAACTGCTGAGAGGGGATGTGCAGAAAAAGAGACCACGATGGCGGTGGAAGGCACCTAGAAAGGTGGCGTTAACTTCCGCCGAGAATTAATACTGTATTTGGACTCCACTGGCCCGGAGAACCAAAAGCGGCTCGCTGGCCCCGAATTGAATGACCTTGCAGGCTAGCAGGTTGATGGCTTAATGAGGGATGGGGAGATGAACCGCTTATCCGTAGAGCCATCATGACTGACCAGCGCAAGGGTAATCGCACCACACGCAACCTCGCAAGAGGATAAGGCGTGGGGTAGAAGCGATTGGGGGGCAGACGCGAGGGGAGAACTCTGGAAACACACAAAGTGAGTGATAGCAGAGAGGAAGGATTGCAACCTTCACTCCTGGTCACTGGCAAACGGAGACGCAGTCTCGCAGCATCGTGGTCTCAGCTCGGGGGTGGCTGGTGGTAAATCCGCTGGGAGTCGCTAAGCCTACGGTTGGGTGGAATCGAGCACCCCTCTCAGCAGTTGCTTGACCCCTGGTGTTATTTCTGATAAGTGTTTCACCCCTGGCATCTTGAAATATATATATATGTTTGTTCTGATAATTATGCTCATAAACTGTGAAATTGTGAACGATTACAGTATAAGAATGTCTATGCAGTGTGTTGATAAGAGATGGTAGATATATGTTTATAACAGAAAAACCACGCATGACTTATGTTGATAAATGAATTTAATTATGCATAATTCGACCCAAGTCAGACTTCCAGTCCATTCTCAGGAATCAGTTTCCCCTTACCCGTCTCCAGGAATGCTCCGGAATAGATCTCTTCACAGAGATTTCCTCCTTGGAAAGGTTTACCAAGAACCTGGAAAAAGGACTTGAATGTGCAAGTCTTAACGACCCTGTACGAGGAGGAATGACCCTCTTAAAAACCCAAAGTAGCAGTGTAGGGATAAGTATCAATCGACGGACGAGATTCCGTCGGAAGATCCATGGTCATTCACAACCGTTAGATTGATGAAAGAAACAAGGGTATTACATACCTTGCCCCTTTTCCTCTATCTTTGTGAATAGCGAGGAAATCGGGATCGTAGACATCCAAGGTCCATGAGAACATCTGGACCATTGATTTTTCCACGCCCATGAAGTAGTGGGAGAGTGTGCGACGTGGGACAGATCTGAGCCGTTAGATCTTAGCTAGAAAAACCCGACAGTCGTTGGATCTGTTAAGAGATGCATGAGGGTTAAGCCCTCGTAAACGGGAGGTTGAAAGTCCCAACGAGAGGCGTGGCCATCAGGATATCGGCATTCATGAAATCGGGAGTCACGATGACATGAGATCGGGAATTTTCATAGTGAACATCTCGAAATCAATCTGAGTCGTTCATCATAGGAGGACACGTGGGCAGGATCGGGAACCCATCGGCATTTCGGAGATCGAAGGGACAAGATGCTAAAGTATTTCAACAGCGGAAACTCTGAAATCACGAGGAGCGATCAGGACCATCCATCTTAGGAGGACGCGTGGCAGCAATCGGAGCATTCGGGAAAAGTCCCGAAAGGAAAATCATCCATCGGGAAATCGGGCATCCTGTGGACAAGAAGTCCATACACTTCGAAATTGCGAAGTCTGGAATCCCGACAAATTGAAAAGCGTCCATTGTAGGGCCAGATGTCATCATATCGACATATCGGGGTTCGACGGATTGCGAATCCTGAGGACGAGTACATTTCGGCATTGGAAAGCCCGAAAACCTGATAGGAGATAAGGCTGCGGTCTTGTGAGATAGTGGTCACGTGGGCCAGGAGTTTAGCCAGGGGGGCTAACACGTAAGGGACCATATCTGTGAATTGGCTCATCGGAGATCGGGGATTCAAGAGACAGGGAACTCTTGACATCGGGGACCCCAAAACCCCGAAACCCGAAAGTATATGCATTTCCCATTGTGGAAAGAGTAGCGGTCGTATGTAAAGGCTGTGACAGGGAAGGAAGGACCTGTGGATTGGGTTTTGACAGAGATCCCAGCAGGGAATCCAATGAGCCACTTCGGCTCATGAACTGATGGAACGACCCTGTGAGCGGACATGCTTGGGAGCCCGACTGCATGACTTTCCCTATCGGAATTTGGAGATTTGAATGACGAAGAGTCTTGGAGTCATTGCATTTCGAACTCCCGAGTACCGAAACCCCCAAAGGATTCATATCGTTGGATCAGGGGAGGCTTACGGCTGTCGATCTCCCTTTGGAGGGAAACTTTGGAGACCTCGGAAGTTTCAGGGATTTGAATAGAGAAAGGTAGAAGTCATGTATCGCGATTCCCTGAATCGCAAAAAGCCGATAAGCTCTTGACTGGCTTAAGCGCGTGGACACTATATAGGGTCATGTAGACAAGACCCCAAGAGAGAAACTTTCCCCTCGCTAGCCCCGTCGAGGTTCGACGTTTCTCCATTCCAAGCTTCGGGGATTCTCATTGTTGAGAAATCAACAAAAATGTTTGATTGGCGTAGTGGGTATGTGACAAAGTGGTATCAGAGCATGGTTACAACACTTGGCCTGCTTGGGCTCAAGCACAAGCCGCTTTAGAAGATATTTTTATCTACATTTCTCTTTAAGGAGAAGGACTGCAGCATGAAACTATAACTTGGAAATTCCTATAACCCTTCTATTAAAATGGAAACTACTCTTATAGGAGTAGGGATGCACTGATCGTTATCACTGATAAGATTTGAGTGCGAATGACAGACGTAGAATAAATTGTGCTATGAAGCTGCACGAGCCAGACAAGGGACATGAACTGAATTGTTTTGTTTTAGCGTAACGATGGCTACCTACTAAAGCAGGTAGATTCTCTTGTGATTAAGATGGTTGGTTAGGTAAGGATTAATACCCAAAGGAAGAACCCCTTCATGATTTGGGAAATCTGGTAAGGATGGGTAGGATCCTTAGAAAGTTATGACCACTGTATTATTAAGAGACTAAACCTTGAGCATATAATTCCTCATGATTGAGAGGACTGGTGAAAATACGTAGGGTCAGATTTACCTGACCTATAATGGTTAGAATCGACCATGAGGATAACCTGTTTGAGGAGTCCTTTGAGACTGTTGCTAATTCCCAAGAGTGACCCTTGTTGATCGTTTCCATAAAGAGAGGGTAACACCTGTATGAGTTGGGACTATGAGATTAGTCCTGTAAGTAACTTAAAAATCTCAGAAGATATAGCAGGAGAAATCCTTCAGGAAAGAATTTTGGAGATTGGATGGGACCTAGAGTTGAGATCCATTCAGAAAGAACCGAAATGTTTCGGGTTATTCGATCTCGGGAAATAGCACACTGGTTAGTTGCGAGGAGATACCAGAATTTCACAAGACCAAAAGGCTCGGGAGAAGCAATGAGGAATTCGCGAAAAGATCATAGCCATTGATCAAGGAGAGAATTGGACCATTGATCGTCCAGAGAAAATTTTGCAATTCTGGAGATCGAAGGATTCGAGGTTTTCCATAATAAAAGTCCGAAGTCATGAAATGAGAAATCGCGACATCATCACAACCATCGGTTGGAGAGTCATTGGTGACCGTTAGACCTAATTAATCAGCGAGGAAGATAAGGCTGATAACCTCTCATCACTCATAAGCTCAGGAGGAATAATATTCGTTAGGTCGGAATCAACGAGAGCCGTTGATCTAGAGCTTCGAGGTTTCGTCTATGGGAAAAATGGAAGCGTAGACTTCCCAAAGTCGTGCCAGGTAAATCACCGAGTTAATCAGGACCAATGATTGCCGGAGAGATCTGGACCATGGGATCCAGAATTGTCAACCCGCATAGAATAGAAGTTTGGGAAACGGTGGAGCGTTGCCCACGGATTCGTCGAAATACGGGATCCTGACGCATGTCTAAGAACTAACCCCAGAGTCCGAGCAAAGGGTCGTGTAGATGAAAGAGCCAAGAAAACCTTAGCCTTGGTCTTTTAGGTTTTCAGATTTTAGGAGTCAGGGAGAACAGAATTCTTTGCAACAGGAATTCTGAAATCACGAAATGTGAAGCGCCCTTTTAAATTTGGATCATGGTCACCGCCGGTGGTCGCATGAGGAGAGGGTGTAAGCCAGTATAATGAGTAGTGCATGAGTTTAATGCACCGAGGAGCTTCCTATTAAGAAGCCTGATACTCATACCAGTAAGGTATGAATGATATATAAAACGTGCAAGTAATGCACATGTATGATGTAAGAGTATAAGTATACTGAAGGCCCAACATGATGGCCCTGATGAGTGAAACATGAGGCAAGACTTACACTTGCCAAAATTGAATGAATACCATGGATGCATGGTTGACTCCGTTCTGAAGAGTCGTGAAGGATCTGTCTTGAAGGATAGATTAAAGAGAATGTACTCCATACCCCTAGGAAAATCCAGTACAATTAAAGGAAAGAGTAAACGAGCAAGGATGCTCTGTTGTCATGATAAGAGGCAAAGGTTTATTCCTTTGCAGATCACATGAGAAGGACTGTGAACAATCCTGAGATGACTGCTTTTAAAAATGGAAATGTATGTAGGCTATGAAATATACCTATGATAGCTACATGAAGGCTTAAGATTATGAAAGTGATTAAGTACATCATAGATGTAAGTTAACAAAGATACATGTTTATATTCCTTAAGGGAATATTTGGTAGACCACTAAAAAGCTAACTCAAGGTTGAGGCCATCACAGTGGTGATGGATCTGCAACGAGGAAGTTGCATGCTGAAGGAGTTCCCAGTGGAGGAACTGTATAAGGTCTCTGTCAGAGGAACAGAGTCACAACCCTAATAATTGTTGAAGGATTGGACAATGGGCTGTAAGGCCTGTCCATGTATAAAAATCATGAAAGTAATAGAAGACTAATAACCAAATATTGACCATTCTGATAACCTAATGGAAGTGTGTAGGATGCACACGTTCCTGACCTATTATGAACAAAGAGTTTCTACTAAAGCATGTCGAAATATCCTAAGAAGTTAGGATGGGCCTAGACTAGGGCTGCTCAGAAAAGAGCAGTTGTGGAAACCAGCTTGGTTGGTAAGAGGCCAGTAAACCCCTGAGTATGATTCACTGAATAAACGAGTAGGTTTAATTGATACAGCTTGGTTGAAGCTGTCATTAAGGAAAGGCAGTGAGACCTTAGAGATAACTTGACTGGGCTGAAAATCCCTAGGCGATGTAGAAAGAATTGGGAGAAGGGGAGAGCCCTCAATTCTTCCCTTGATGTGCATTACGAATGAGGAAGTTAGTACATTGATGAACAAAAAAATGCTTTGACACCATAATAATGATGGTTGTAATACTGTGAAAATGATTGAGAACTGTTGTGTTACGCTCATGAAAAACATTAAGGATAATGTGATGAAGTGCATACAGATATGCTAGACGTGCTTGAAAATGTTTTTATTAATTAAACGCTATGATATTTGCATTTAAATTTACATGATTAATATGCCTATGGTGTATGTCATGTGTATAAAGGAATAATATTGGAACTGTTGAGAAAGACATATGCCAATAATGAACAACCTCAAGCAGAGGGTGACCATGGAAAGGCTGCGGTCGAAAGGTTGTTGACGGGACTGCGGAAATCCTGCTAAAGCACTACTGATAAGGTAGAGGACAGAGAAAGGGTGCAAGCAGCCAAGAACAGGTATAAATGTATTCGTGCCTGTGTGGCACAGGGTATGAAGGGATTTGGTAAGAACCCCTTCCGAAATTATTTTATTATTTGCATGTTATACCTGAAAAAAAAATAATAAAAAATAAAAAAAATAAAA
>JASDQU010103373.1:271615-284866 GCA_032191745.1 Picea mariana | reverse complement strand
TTCACCATTATTTGAGACCTCTTCCATTGGATTCATCTCTTTGTCCTTATCACATTCATACCTATAATTTTTCAGAAAAAAATTTGACCCCACCCGCCCCTCTTCGGTTCCCTTGTCATCATGGCCCATACCCATAGCCAAGACTTGGAAGATCGCTTCAATACCTTACAATCTAATTTCATAGAGACCCAACCAGAAGTGAGATAGCTCGGTGCCAATATTTCCACCATCAATAAAACCATGCATCCCTCTATCACTGCCTCAATCATGGAACTCAAAGAATACCTCAAAAAAGACATGACTACCCAACTTGAATATGTCACTTTGATGATCTGCACCAAGCTGCAGATCCTTGCAGATCCCCCTTTATCTGACCCACCTTTGAATACCAAAGTTGAAACTTCCTCGCATTCCCATAATTATCACCCCCATCACTTTCAGCATGACCTTCGCCTTCTGCGGGTGGATGTGACCAAATTTGATGGCTCAAATCCCACTGATTGGGTAACTCAAATGGAACATTATTTCTCTTTGTACGACATTACAGATGACTTGGCCAAACTCTGGTATGGTGTTCTCCATCTAGATCAAGATGTTGGCAATGGTGGCAATGGAGAAAAATTGCCCATCAAGGGTATATTTCTTAGACACACTTTGTACCAGAGATTTATGAACACTTTGACACTGACACCAACCATTTAGGCCGTTTGACAAAGTTGAAACAATCTGGCACAGTGTAATACTTTATAGCTATTTTTGAGCGACTGACTTTTTGTACAGAGGGCATGTCTGATGCTATTTTCTGAGAATGTTTTATCAGTGGCCTCAAGGATGAGATTCGTGCCCATGTCCTCATGGCTCAGCCTCAGATTTGGGTGGAGGATAGTAAACGAGCTAAGGAAGCACAACAGTTTGTCTCTTCTCAAAACCGGAAACCCTCCTTTATTCCTCACACTAAACCAGTAAATCCCACTCCTCCTTCTACTCCTTTAAAGATCCAAAAATTGACCAAGGCCAAAATGGTTGAACGCCAACTCAAAGGCCTTTGCTATAATTGTGATGACAAATATTTTTCTGGGACACAAGTGTAAGGAACAAAATATTTTTGTGGCCATCTCGGAGGATGTTTCGGAAGAGGATGTTGAAGCTCCCCTTGTGTCTGAGTCACCTGAACCAACCGACATTACCCCTCCCTTAGACCCTCCTGAAGTACAACCAGTAATTTCCCTAAATGATCTCATGGGATTCTCTGCTCCCCAAACCCTCAAACTTATTGGCTACATCAAGCATAGGAAGGTCATTATTCTTATTGATAGTGACAGCACCCATAATTTTGTTCATCATCACATTGCCCAAGAAACTAATTGCTATATTCGTGCAGTCAATAATTTCCAAATCATGATTGCCAATGGAGGTTCCATGAAATGTGGAGGACGTTGTGAAAATGTGTGTCTCCAAATTGGTGACTACCACCTGAAATATCATATGTTTGCTTTCGACATGGGCGGTTTTGACATTGTGTTGGGTGCAGACTGGCTAAGGACTTTAGGTCCCATTCTCATGGATTTTAAGGAATTAACCATGCAATTCGACCAGGAGGGCCAACAATATAAGTTCCAAGGCATCATTGCCAGTTCCCCTGAGATCATTAGTTCCCATCGCATGGAAAAGATGCTCAAAAAAGGTCATTCGGGCATTATTTCCCAACTCCATGCCATACAAGAAACTGAAACACCCTCTATGTCGCAGGACCTCCAATCCATCCTCTCTAAACATCAAGTGGTTTTTTCCACTCCCTAGGGACTCCCTCCTTCCCATGGTGTTCACGATCATTCCATTCCCCTTATCCCAGGAAACCTTCCTCCCAATATCCTTCCCTATCATCACCCCTTTTCCCAAAAAAATGAAATTGAGAAAATGGTTCAAGAATTGCTTAACGCGGGTGTTATCCTCCCTAGTACAAGCCCCTACTCTTCTCCTGTGGTCATGGTCATGAATAAAGAAGGCTCTTGGTGCATGTGTCCTAATTTTTGTGCCCTCAACAAACTCACCATTAAAGAAAAATTTCCCATTCCTGTCATTGATGACCTCTTGGATGAATTGAGTGGCACCCAGTTCTTTACTAAACTTGATCTTTGTTTTGGCTACCACCAGATCTGTATGAAAGAGGCATAAATTCCTAAGAATTCCTTTAGAACTCATGAGGGACACTATGAGTTTTTGGTCATGCCCTTTGGTTTGTGTAATGCTCCCTCCACTTTCCAAAGCCTCATGAATCATGTCTTTCATCCTTTTCTCCGTCATTTTGTCTTAGTTTTCTTTGATGATATCCTCATCTATAGAAAAACATGGGCAGACCATATTGCTCATGTGGATCGAGTTCTCCATCTACTCTCTCAACACCAACTTTTCCTGAAACAATCTAAATGTTCTTTTGGCGCCTCAGAAGTCGAGTACTTGGGTCATCTTGTTGGAAAACACGACGTCAAGGTGGATCCTAAAAATATTGAAGCTATGCAATACTGGCCTCACCCAAAGACTCAAAATATTGCATGGATTTCTGGGCTTAAAAATTTATCATTGTGTCCCCGAGGTGTAGGACAGTCGGTGACGGAGAGTGCTGTTAAGGCACTCCGTGATGTTAAAGTCACCGGTTCGAAACATGCGGGGACAAAAAATCCAACCATGTTAAGGGTTGGTGTGGCTCAAGTCGTGTGCGATCCCCGGGTGATTTTGAAGACTTATATGCCCCTGAGTCACGGTTTCTTAGCCACGGGTTAGTCCCACATGTCATGGACAAACTAACAAACAAAAAAACAAAAAAAAAAATTATTATTGAGAGTTTGATAAGAATTATGGAAAGATTGTGGCCCCTCTCACTCCACTCCTTAAAAATAATTCTTTCACCTGGACTCCAATAGCTGCTTAGGCTTTTCAAACATTGAAGATGGCCATGTGCACCACTCCAGTTCTATCACTTCCTAATTTCACAAAGACCTTTGTTATGGAATGTGATGCTTATGGGAAAGGAAATGGCGTTGTCCTTATGCAAGAGGGTCGACCTTTGGCCTTTACTAGCAGACGACTGTCTAAACAAAATTTGGGGAAATCAATCTATGAAAAGGAAATTTTGGCTATTATGCATGTCATTGATATTTGGCGCCCTTATCTATTGGGGTAACACTTCCAAATTAAGACATATCATCAAAGCCTCAAGTATTTTTTGGAACAACACATTTCCTCCCCAGAGCAACAAAAATGGGTGACTAAGCTCTTTAGATATGATTAGGAGATCATTTACAAGAAAGGAAAAGACAATGTGGTTGTGGATGCACTTTCTCAAAAATATGAAGATGAAGGGTCCCTTTTTTCTCTCTCCTTCATTGTACCATATTGGCTCCAAGCCACTTGCCAGGAATGGCTACACAATCCCAAAAGTTCGCATCTGATACAACAATTGCAGTCCAATTCTCCAGTTTCCCCAGGGTACTCTTGGCTCCATGATGAGCTTCGATACAAAGGTCGTTTGTATTTGAGTAAAAGTCAAAAATTAAATCCACGGTACTTTCTAAGCTTCATGATACACCCACAACTAGGCACTCAGGGTTTACCAAAACTTATGACAGGGTCAAACGTTCTTTTTTCTGGGATGGTATGAAACGGAACGTTCATAATTTTGTGGGTGAATGTGATGTGTGTCAACGCAACAAGGGTGAAACAGTCAAATCTCTTGGCACACTACAACCACTTCCGATTCCACTTTTTATTTGGAGGGATATCTCTATGGATTTTATTGTGGTCTTACCTAAATAGGGAAATAAATCATTCATCATGGTGGTTGTTGATTGCCTTTCCAAGTATGCTCATTTATTTGCTCTTCACCACCCATTTACAACAACCATTGTGGCTCAAATTTTCATGGATCGGGTCTTAAAGCTTCATGGCATGCCGCGTTCTATTGTTTTTGATCGCGACCCAACTTTCACCAGCAATTTTTGGCAAGAACTGTTCAAGCTACAAGACACCCAATTGCATCTCAGCATAGCTTATCATCCCCAGACTGATGGTCAAATTGAATTTGTCAACAAGTGTTTGGAAACATATTTGAGGTGTTTTGCATTGGAAAAGAAAAACCAGTGGGCTCAATGGTTACCACTAGTTGAATGGTGGTACAACACTTCATACCATACAAATACCCGCATGAATCCTTTTGAAGCAGTATATGGATAAAATCCACCTTCAGTTCTCTCATATTTACCAGGTGTCTCGAAGTTCTAGGCGGTTGACCAAACGCTTACAGTTCGAGAGGCTATTCTTCGTACCCTCAAAGATAATTTTTTCATGGCCTAGACTCACATGAAGCAACAAGTAGATCAAGGTCGTTTTGAACGTCAGTTTGTAGAAGGGGATCAGGTGTTTCTTCGACTACAACCTTACAATCAAAATTCCCTCAAGGCTGACCATTGTCAGAAACTAGCGCCCAAATTTTATGGTCCTTATACCGTTCTCAAACATGTGGGAGAGGTGGCCTATCAGATATCTTTGCCCAGTAATTCTAAGCTACATCTTGTTTTTCATGTTTCTTGCTTAAAGAAGGTGATTGGAACTAAGTGCCAAACTCAAACCAACCTTCCTGAGTTGGACGAAGAAGGCTCCATTTGGCTACAGCCAGAAGCAGTTTTGGACAAACGTGAGTGTCACCTGCGTCACTGAACCATCAAGGAATTGTTAGTCCAGTGGAAAGATACAACCCTAGCATATGCCACTTGGGAACCAGCTACTATTCTGCAACAATTTCCACATATCAAGCCTTGAGGACAAGGCTGTTTTTAAGGGGGAGGACATGTTAGGGACCTAACCCCTCACGTAGGTAGAATAATATATTTCGATGTAATAAAGGTCAATATTAATAAGGCCTAGCAATAAGGAAGAATAAGTCGAATGTAAGAAGACCTAATAGAAGCTTCCACTTCTAGAAGGATCTTGCTCTAGATGGTTCTTTTGATAGACATATTTAGTATAAATAGGAGTCAAGGGTATGAAAACTGTTGTCTTGGATATTATTGTAATAGAGCTCTGCTCGACTAGAGGTTGCTCCCTCGAAGAGGAACGTGAACATTGCTCCCAGTAACCGAAGTGCTCTTTCTGGTGTTATTTTGTTATCATTTCAGTATTATTGTGGTTTTGTTCTAGTTATATTGTTGTTCATCTGCCATTTCTAGCATTTTATTTTTGTTCTGCATACTTTTTATATCTGGAATATTACACTTAGACTCTTCATGCTCCCAAGTTTCAAATAGACAAATAATATCAATATCACTCGGGATCCAACTTATCATAGGACCTTTATGCCATGGAAAGCCACAATAGTTCCAAAAAAGGATCCCGAGTGTCCCAAATTCCTATTTATTATTATCCTTCTAGTATCTATCCCTAACAATAGCTTTTTAATTTCTAATTATTTCTCATTTTCCTTCTTTCCTGGATTCTTTTACCTTTTGAACTCCCTTCCTTAACTCAACTTGGTCTTTGGGAATGAGGTCTTCATTTATAAATATGCCTAACCCTTTTAAGCTCGGAGATTTACTAAGTATGTTATATTTATGGTCATTACAACTTACTTTGACACGAATCAACCTATCTTTATGATAAATTATTTTCCCTGGCCTCTTTGCTTCTATGAGGTAAGTTGTATCAATTTGTGATTTATTATTTAATTCTTCTTTTACTATTGTTAGCATATCCTCCTCTTGTTTTTCTTTTATACCAAAAATTATGAGGTTCAAGGCTCTTTTATTATGCTCATGTTCCAGTTCAATTAGCCTATTCATTTCCTCTTTGATGGGTTTTATATCCAATTTGCTTTCCATATTAATGAGGGTCAAATTGTTGGTTAGTTTTTCTTCTAGCTCTTTAATCCTTTCTCTCAAGTTGTGATTTTCTTCAGCCTCTCTTTCTTGGGTTGATTGTTTATGTTTTTCCATTTCTTGAATCATATCCTTCATTGTCTGTAATTCACTCTTTACCCCTAAGAATCTGTCCTCTATTTGAGTTTGAATGGTATCTTTGAAGAGTCTAATTTTTTTTATCAAGCATTGCCTCTAGCTCTATTTGTAGTTTTACGTCTCTTTCTTCACTCCTTTTTTCTAATGATTCTAACTCTATTTTTCTTTTGGTATGTCTCGCTTCTCCCCTTTTTTATAATGATTCCATATAATCATAGAGGATCTCTAGCGTGATTTTGGGGGGGCTCCCCTTGATAGGTTGAGTTTTTGTAATAGGTGGTGGAGTACTCAGATTGAAAAGAAGAGAAAAAAGTAACAATTATTATTTTGGATTGACTTTAAAAATGGAAAATATTTTCTTAATTGATAATGATGATACTAATTATTATCTCTCAAATCAAATTTTACTTATTAAACTTTAAAAAATAGATAAAAAAAAAATAACTATATTTAAATATCTTTAATTTTCATACGGTAATCTATTTTAAATTAAAACTGAGTCAAAGTAAAAAGTGACTCACCTGATTTTTACATGTTCAGGTGCTCATTTGGTTGAAGAAGCCAGAACTAATTTAACGAACACGTTCCCAAGTGCTCAACGGGTGGAGGAAGCAAGAACTAAAAATGATTCAAAATTACAAAGAGCATTCTAAAAACCACGGAGAAGTTCCCCTCACGGAGAGATCAATAGCTCAAAACCATAGAGAAGTATTATGGTTCACATCACAAAGAGTAACTGTAGAGATTATTCTCGTAAAAAAAGGTAAAAACCCTAGAGAAGTATTATTTCCATTCAAAACCGTAGAGATATAATGTTAGAAATAAAATATCTCCTTCAAAACCGCAAAGATATATATATGTATGTATGCATGTATGTATGTATGTATGTAAGTATGTATGATGATGATTAACGTCCACTAAGACCGAATTGGTCTATCGAATCTTAAGAGGGTAAGTGATTACTTGCGATTCTTTAGAATTTTCTTTCTGTACTTGAAAATCATTAAGAGAAGCTTTCCAAGATCACCATACTTTTGTTGAGTTAAGAGGTTAGGAAGGTTTGTAGTGTGACAAATATTTTGAAAACAAATCTAATATGGTTATAGGATGGACAATATAAGAGAAAGTGATTTTCATCTTCAACCTTCTTAGTGTCACAAAGGTGACACACCCTTTCATCCCATGGTGTTTGACCAACACCCAGTTTCACTATGGAGCTCGTGAGAATTTGTTCTTATCTTAGCAATGCTTATTTTTTTCTTTACACTTGGAAAAACAGATAGATAATTTTGATCTTCTAGATTAGGGTTCATTGCATCCTTATTGTTGATACTTAGAACACATCACCAAAATACTTCATACTCCCTTGAAATTCGGCTTTCTTTACTTCATATTTCCTCTGAAATTCGACTTATATCTCCTTGTTCATTAACAAACTTATGTGTGTTGAAAAATGAATGTATAATGAGATGTATTTATACCCTTTATGTCATTTCATTTTAACATTAGGTTCGACATGTAGTTTATGCTTCAATTCACATTGTCATATTCAAAAATTCATTTCTCCTCAATCGTGAGGATCCATGTGATGTGCCACATACCATCGGAAGTGGAATGACTTATACTATCCATCCAAGGGTGTTGTATCTGCATATGTAATTTCCTTCATGTCTATCTACTTCTATCAACTGTGGGGTCCAAAAGCCAATGGGAATGAATTATACTATCCATCCATGGGTGTTGTATCTGCATATGTAATTTCATTCATGTCTATCTACTTCGATCAAATGTAGGGTCCAAAATCCAATGGCTAGAGTTGACATCAATTACAACAACCAATCTTCCAACAATCTCCCCTTATGTCATTGATGGCAAGACTCATGCTCCCCCTGTCATCATGATCCCAATTTCTCTCCCCATTTGACATCAATGGAAAAGGGTGGGGTTTCTCCCCCTGAGTTCAATGGCATAAGGTGACCTTCTTCTTTGGGGCTTCTCCCCCTGAACATGTGGCACTCAATAATACTTCATCCTTATTTTTGGTCTTTGGGATTTTTTCTTCCTTGGAATCCTTTTGTGTGGATTTTGTATTCTCTCTCTTCTTCATGTCTAGGATGTATATGTTGTTTGGCCTTCTTGTTGCAGTTGAAACCAATCTTCCTGAGTTATTTTCTCTGATTTTACATTTTCAGGAGTCAAACGTAAGAGTGTATCCTTGATCACATATTTTGTTGACACTGAGGAGATTATGCTTAAGATATTCAACCAATAGGATTTTCCTACTTTTATATTTTCACTTCCAAGATTTACAGTTCCTTTTCCAAGTATTTTGGTAGATGAGTCATCTCCAAATGCAACATTTCCACCATTTTTCTTCAAACTGACAAATTTCTTTGATCTTCGGTCATATGAGATGATCACCCACTGTCTATGAACCATTCATCTTCTTCTTTGTATTCTTTAGCGACCAATGTTATTCGATAGTTTTCATTGTGTGGAATTTCTTTCCTTTTCCATGTTGCAGTTGGTATAAGGACATTTGGCATAGTATTATCTTCCTTCATCTCTCTACAATCTCATGCTTTGTGACCAAGATTATTGCACTTGCAGCATACAATATTTTGATCCATTAATGGGTCAAATGGATTATAATTTATGTTGACAGGTCTACAAACATTTCCATATCTACTATTTGCACCATTCATGTAGCTTGCATAGTTATTCCTTTCATTGATTCTACAATTGATTGCTTTGTGTCCAAAATTTCCATAAGTCTAACAATGTCCAAGAAAGAAATTTTTATACATGGGAGTAAGTGATCTTCTTTGTGGTGTGGTCCATCTAGGTTCACGATCTATTCTTCTATAGTTTCCTTCATAATGATTGCTTTCATAACTGATGGGAGAGGATCTTCTTGATGTCTCATTCCTTCTGAATTCTAGTCTTCTATCTTGTTGTTCAACTTGCTCTAGAGTGTTGGTTTCATCATTTTCATCTTCCTTATCTTGTTTTGTTGTCTTCAAACTGTCAGTGTATCCTAGTCATGTCTTTTCATTTGGATGACCTTGAAATTCGCCCTTCTTTACTTCATATTTCCTCTGAAATTCGACTTATATCTCCTTGTTCATTAACAAATTTGTGTGTGTTGAAAAATGAATGTATAATGAGATGTATTTATACCCTTTATGTGACTTCCTTTTAACATTAGGGCCGACATGTAGATTATGCTTCAATTCACATTGTCATCTTCAAAAATTCATTTCTCCTCAATCGTGAGGATCCACATGACGTGTCACATACCACCGAAAGTGTAATAACTTATACTATCCATCCATGGGTGTTTTATCTGCATATGTAATTTCCTTCATGTCTATTTACTTCTATCAACTATGGGGTCCAAAAGCCAATGGGAATGACTTAAACTATCTATCCATGGGTTTTGTATCTGCATATGTAATTTCCTTCATGTCTATCTACTTCGATCAACTGTGGGGTCCAAAATCCAATGGCTAGGGTTGACATCAATGACAACAACCAATCTTCCAACAATAATACCTTAATTTTATTGTGTCCTCTAACTCTTTGTCACACCACATTTTCTCCTTAAATTTTGATTTGACAATTTTTTGATAGTATCTTTATTATGCAAAATGATGTCTTCCATGATTCCCCAATAGTTTAGCCAAGACTGGGCATCTTTATGCCATCCTTTCTTGAGTCGATGGTGGTTATGACTCGATTTTGAAGTAATTTTAGGAAGCCTCTTATATTCCATGTTGTTTAACTTGTTTTTATACATTAGGTATCTACTCATAGCCATGCTCTCAATGGGGGGGGTCTTTTTTCTAAGAGGAGGATGGGATAGGGCGTATTTCCTTTAATTTTGAGATTATAGGTTATAAAATTCTTTTGTATTTGCTCTATCTTTATCCAAGATTCACGAGAGATACTACAGCCCCAGACCTCACATCCATAAAGAATAATAGGTGTAACAAGAGTCTCAAAGAGGAGTTTCTTCTTATCCCAACTCCAAAGATCGGTTGATTTACAATTGTTTTCAAGCCCATAATAAGCTTTCCATCCCCCAATAATCCTTTTCTCAATGCTATAATTCCAATTGAGCTTGTGGTGAATATCAATTCCAAGATATTTGTATGAAGTCATTTCCTCCAAGTTTTTATTGTCAAACACGAAGGTATCATAAGGGATCTTATTGGATTTAATAATCATGACCTTAGTCTTATCAATATTAACAATCATACCCATATTGGAGCAAAACTCCTTGAGGATTCTTAGTTGGTTTTCAAGATCATGGGGACTCCTTGCCATAAGAACGATATCATCGGCATAAAGAAGAAGATTGATGACTATACCAGTGAGAGTAGGGCCGAGACAACCTGCTTTTTCCAAACAATCTTCTAACTTCTCAATGTATATGCCAAAAAGGGTAGGGGATAAGGGACAACCTTGTTTGACTCTGATATTGCAATTAATCTCTTTTGGCCATCCCTAAGTGTTTTTAAACTTAGCAATAACGTTCTCATACATCCTTATTGTAGCAGCCCTCAACCCAAGAGGCATTTTTATCTCTTCCAACCTATTCCAAAGGTTTTTCCTAGGAACCATGTCAAAAGACTTTCTAAAGTCAACAAAACAACAAAAAAAAATTGTTTTTAGTATTGCGGAACTCCTCTGCAATGATCCTAAAGGTAACAAGATGGTCCATGGTTTAATGATATCTCCTAAACTCGGCCTAGCCTTTAGCTCTTTTACCGTGAATTTCTTGCCAAAGTTTAATCTTCTTTTCCAAAATAATTCCATAAAGCTTGGATAAAATCGGGCTAATCATTATGGTCCTATAATTAGAGGGAATGTTTCTATCCCCATTTTTAAAAATAGGAACAATGAGGCCTTGTGTCCAGGGTTTAGGGAAGCCCTGCTTGACTGCTAAATTGAAGATCTTGTGTATGTGAGGGATAATGATCGGCCCTCTGATTTTAAAATTTTTATCATAGTAGCCTTCAATGTCCTTAGCTTTCCCATTTGCAAGTCACTTAACCCCGAACTCTATCTAAAGAAAAAACTTCTTCCTTTGTAGGGACAATAGCAATGGTGTCCATCGCATTAGGGAACTCGTAAAGGATTTTAAGGTAGGAATTCGAGTCCCTTAAGGGAATCCTATTATTTTCTTTAGTATTGCATTTTAAAATTTGGCTTCATAACTTCTTAGGATCCAACTTATATAGTTGTGAAAGTTGATCTTGCCTTTGATTGATATAGTCCCTTTTTTCCTTTTAATTAGGGATTTGTATGTATTGATCTTATCGAGTTTTAAGAACTCATTAGAAGCATCCCTAATGGATTTCCTAGAAATTGTACATTCTTTATCATACCAAGGGTTGGTAGTTCTATTATTCTTTTTATAGGACACCTCAAAAGAGAACTTGTTAATAGAAGTGGAAAGGGTAGTTGTAAAATTATGATAGAGTTCTTCAATGTTGTCCTTATAAGTTAGGAGATTTAATTTACTATTTAAAAATTTTAAGAAAATGTCAAATTTACTTTTGTCAAAGCACAAATTCCTTTGATTATCAGAATTCTCTTCGATGGCGCTCCTATGCATAGAAAAGTTTAGAGTTAGGGTTAAAGGTTTATGATCAGAGTTAGGCTCATGGTCATTTAAAAGGTCAAAAGTTGTTATTTTGTTGGAAACGGGGATATCATATATCACATAATCTACAACACTACTACCTAGACCATGAATACAAGTCATCTGGTTGGAGTTTGGCCACTTCATTACTCCATTGCAAATTATTAGGTCTTGAGAGCTGCAGAGCTTGAACAACTCAGTACCAAACAAATTCTCAATTAGGTCTTCAGAGATTTTTTTGTAGCTATTAGATAAAACAAGGTCCTCATCTAGCCATAAAGGATTATGGTTGGAGTCATTACTTAAAAGAGTAGCTTGTTTAGTTGCAGTCCTAACATTAAAGTCTCCTAGCAGGAGGATATTACCTTCATTTTTCAAACTATAAATATCTTGTTCTAAATTATTATAGGGACAATTGTTATCTAGATTGTTTTTCTTATTAAAAGTAGAATTAATAGGTGCAAAATAACAAATTTCTATATACATCTTCTTAGCATTGGTATCTCAAATTTATATCCAAATGTACTGATTGAGAGGGTCAATCTTATGAAGTTGAATGTGAGGAGAAATGATCTTTCTAATATAATGAGCTATGCCTCCTATCCCTCTATGGTGGGATTTTTTGTTCCATGCCGACCACAAGACAAATCCTTCTATGTTAGCGACATTAGACTCCTCATGCTCCCAAGTTTCAACTAGACAGATAATATCAATATCACTAGGGATCCAACTTATCATAAGACCTTTGCACCATGGAAAACCACGACAGTTCCGAAAAAGAATCTTGAGTGTCCCAAATTCCTATTTATTATTATCATTTTGGTCTCTATCCCTAACAATGTCTTTTCGATTTCAAATGATTTCCCATTTTCCTTCTTTTCTGGCTTCTTTTACCTTTTGAACTTCCTTCCTTAATCCATCTTGGTCTTCGGGAATGAGATATTCATTTATAAATATTCCTAGCCCTTTTAAGCTCAGAGATTTACTAAATATGTTATATTTATGGTCATTGCAACTTACTTTGTCATGGATCAACCTATCTTTGTGATAAATTATTTTTCAGAGCCTCTTTGCTTCTATGAGGTAAGTTGTATCAATTTGTGATTTATTATTTAATTATTCTTTTACTATTGCTAGTGTATCCTCCTTTTGTTGTTCTTTTATACCAAAAATTATGAGGTTCAAGGATATTTTGTTACGCTCATGGTCCAGTTCAATTAGCTTATTCATTTTCTCTTTGGTGGGTTTGATATCCAAAAAAATATTCATATTACTTAGGGTCAAATTGTTGGTTAGTTTTTCTTCTAGCTCTTTAATCCTATCTCTCAAGTTGTGATTTTCTTCAACCCCTCCTTCTTGGGTTGATTGTTATGTTTTTCCATTTCTTGAATCATATCCTTCATTGTCTGCAATTCACTCTTGAACCCTAAGAATCTATCCTCTATTTGAATTTGAATGGTATCTTTAACTTTTTTATCAATCATTTCCTCTATCTCTATTTGGAATTTTACGTCTCTTCTTTCTTCACTCCTTTTTTCTAATGTTTCTAACTCTATTTTGATTTTGGCATCTCTCTTCTCTCCTTTTTTCTATTGA
>JASDQU010103373.1:249042-271559 GCA_032191745.1 Picea mariana | reverse complement strand
TATATATATATATATATATATATATATATATATATATATATATATATATATATATATATATATATATATATATATTTTATTTTAATTTTTTTTTAATTTTTAATGAAAGCGTGTATTTTAATTTTTTTTTAATTAAAAAGTTTTAGTTTATGGAAGTTTAGTGTTTTTTTGAATTTCGATTTGGGGGTTGATTTTCATGTTGTTTTTGAAAAAATATGGATTTTTGGGGCTAGCGTTTTGAGGTTAAATTTTTCGTTAAGTTGATAACTTTGTTTATGTTGAAATTTTATATTTATGTCCATACTTTGCAAAAAACAACTTGCATAAGCTTCCTTATAAATATGAACAATTTATCCATAATCATTATGAAATTTTTGTATTTGTGTCCATACTTTGCTAAACAAACTTGCATAAGTTACTTCTCCAAAATCATTATCATTCACATTATGTATGCATTGGTATGTGCCCTAAAAAAAAATTAAAAGTCTCATCCCTCAACCAATTTAAATATGTAAACCACAAAGCAACATCAAATTATTCTCATACAATGTCATAACATTATTGATCCCAATTAAATGCAAACCAAATGAATGGATAAATTTCAATACTTTCAAGGCAATTCCAACAATTTATGAAGGTTATCTAAACTATATAAAATATGATGCAATGTAAAGTTCACTAGAAAATAGAGAGAAACTGAAAAATTAATGAAAAGAAAAAATAATAGATGAGAGAGAAGAGTGACGAGGATGTATGGAAGATCATGAGAACACGGCTATAATAAGTTTCAGTGCAACGAGAACCTTATTGATGTTAGAGTATGTCTCAACTCTTCGTTTTTCTACTTCCAATAGACAAATCACTCCAATTGTCCATTTCATGGAGTCTACGAAATCTTTGGATGGGGATAAGAGAGATGGTGTACTTTGGATTGTTGTGTGTTGAGAAATCTTTGAGAGCTTGATTGTTGAATGGTTTGGGAAGCTGAGTGTTGCTCTGGAACTCATCCTTTTGGATTCATATCCCTAACTCAAGGGTGACTGTTGTTGAGACTTGGAACAATAATGCCCAAGGTTGGGTGGAACGTCCTTGATCTGCACCCAATAAGTGATTGGTTTTTATCAAAGATAAGTGCTCTCTATCATATGTTTCTCTGCTTATACATAATTATTTTCATTGTGTATTGATTATTATCTATGAGATATGCATTAATAATGTGTCTGCTTGTTGGTTATTGTCGTGCATGGCATATTGTTCATTCTTTCATAGTTTAGCATGAATCTTGATGATTCCATGTGTTTATTCCGTGCTTCTTTATTTAGTTATTTGGTATCAGAAATTTTTGGATTGGCTCAAGAAGTGTGTTCTTGGGTGTGGTGGGTGTGCTCAGCCTGTGGCAGTGACTAGGTATGTCACAGATTCCCTTCAGAGTTCCTTGAAGAAGAGGTTCTAGAAGTAGCATGGCCCGACCTTGGTGGTGTTGAGGGGTTTAAATTCCCTTTGAATCAACAGCAAGAATCACACCCAGAGAAGAGGCCCAATTAGACTCTTCCTTGTTTAAGTTAGCGTGGTTCTCTAGATTAATGATCTCAGAAGTTTCTATGGGATTTAATTTGGGTTAAGGGGAAATCTTCTTCCACCCTGACTTTTTCTCTTTTGTTTTTCTTTTTCTTTTTATTATTGTATTTCTAGAGTATTCAGTAACTAAGCTCTGAAGAAGATTGGGCATAGTTTAAACTTTTTCAACAACATGTAAATGATACCTCACCTCAATCAATATTTAACAATAATATTACTATTGATTAAGCAACAAACATCATCTAAGAATTGAAAGAAGGTCACTTACGAGAAAAAAGATAACTAGAAATAACGATGATTCTTGCATAACACAAGTGGCTTTAAAACACCATCGAATTTATGCCAACATCCATTTAGAAATCACGATCATTCAAGATAACTTAAACACAAATACAATCTTACTAAATCACTTGTAGCTACTAACTGTATGCAGAACAATCCATAGATTATGTTAATCCACAAGCTTTGGTAGAAATTTATCTCCAGCTCTATATGAGCTTAAATATTAAACTTCAAAGTAGTTCTTCATCTAATTATCAGTCCTTACAAAAAATCGTCGACCCTTCAAAATGAGGTTGACATCCTTATTTATACGAAAATCTCATGCAAAAAATAATAATAATGTTTACTTAACATAGAGAAAAACAAGATAAAGTGGACTAAATCCATCAATGGAATTCAGTTATCTCAAAGGATTCGCCTTGTCATGTTCATACCACTGGGAGAAGAGATCCTTGCAAGTATGAAGATATGGGAAACAATATTGATCCATCGGGGTGCTAAGTCTATCTTTCATTTCCATCACTTGACCTTTGAACAGGTCTAACTTGGGACTCGGGTGTTGCAAAATATAGGTTGCTTCTATCGTCCCATTGGCAAGTCTCTTGAATTGTCCTCCTTCTAGCCTTTTGACTTCAAATACGTCACTTTTGAATTTTTCATCCGAATCCATGCACTGTTTGATCACGTCGTTCAGGTTGATGAATTCATCAGGCCTGTCAAACTATGTGAAACTAATATCCCTCATTTTCTTATTTATCTTACCCTTGTCCTTGAGACATTTTTCCCATTTGTCTTGCATTTTCAGTTGCAGATCATCTACTATTTGCGTCCAATATTATGCCACCATTTGGAATCTATCCAAGCTTTCCTCTGAGAGAAATCTAATACCATGCTCTTCTTTCCCTCGACCCTTATGGATCTCTTAGATGTATTCAATTTGTGCCATAGTCCTGTGGTACCTTTTGGACCACTACATCATTTTGTGCCATAGTCCTGTGGTACCTTTTGGACCACTACATCATCTCTTTATGTGTTATCTGTCTTAGCAGGGTTTCTTCTTAATAACCAATTATATGTGTTATAAAAGATTCTCTTTATGATTTGAATTGGCTATAGATCTCATTGAGTTCAGCTCTTATGAACCTAGCCGCTTGAGTGGTGTCTCGATAGTATTCAACTCGATGCATGAGTTGCACTAGTTCATCTCTCGTAGAGTCAGATTCTCGTTCATCCCCTCTTTCCCTATCAATACTAGCACTGGATATAGCCATACCTACTCCTAATAACTCACTCACCCTAAACTATCTATCATCCAGCAGGGTTTCCTCTATGGTAATCATCACAACAATGTCTAGAGTGAGTCTCCTCTTCTTGCTTGTCCTTCTTACTACCACTTGTCTTTTTATGTCATAAGTTATAGTGTGGACATCGGCCACCTCATCTACAAGCTCTGGAATTGATCGATCACCCCATGAGAAGGTGTTTCCCAAACTACCAATGATATGAAAATTCTCAAGCACTAATTCCTTTCCTTTGTTGACTCTTGCTCCCAGTGGTTGACTTTCTCCTCTTTCTCCTATTTTATTGAAGGTTTTCATGGTTCACTTTTGGTTTCCATTCCTGTATTAGTGGGAAACTCTTCAACTTGTTCAGTGTTGAGAGTGCTTTCTGGGGCATCATCTATTGTAGCTTGTGATGAAGGTGTTGACCCTTCGGTGGAGATTGTCCCGGTGGCTCTGTTGTGATCTCTTCATAACCTTGTCTATGTCAGTGTCATTGATGAGATGCTTTTCCTCATCAGGGTTTTTCTTCTCCTCTCCTTTGTCTTGTGTGTCTTTCTCTAATATGGAACCTCCATCATCACCCTCACCCTTTTCCTCTAGAGCTTCCTCTTGTTCTTTTTCTTCAGACTAGGGTTGGGAAACTTGTTATGAAAGAATCTTATAACCTTCTCCTATATTCAAATTTGTTTCCATGTCCAAGGGTTGAAAGCCCTAAGGATGAGTCTATTGTATTTCTAGCATTGTTTCATCAACAATGAGAACTGCAGTGTATATACCTTCAGGTTCATTATCATAAATTTTGATCAAATCATAAATTATCGATGCAACTCCACTTAATATCGATGATGTTGTTGAAATTTCAGTTGTTGGTTCAGTTTCTAGCTGCCCTATTGGTATTTTTTCCAGACCTTGTTGTTTATTATGTTCCCCAGTTGGAATATCTCCAGGGGTTGTTAGGTCCTCTTCTTCCATATGCACACTTACTGGGGTTATGATTGGCGGTCCCACGAGGGTGGTTTGAATTGGCACGTGTTCTTGAATGTTTCATTCAAGTTCCTCTAGGTGTCTTTCAATTTCAGCCCTCCTAGATTCATGCTCTCCCAATTCTTCTCTGCCTTGCACTTGGGTGGCCACTTCCACAGTTTTCTCTATAGGTTGGACTTGCACATCCATTGGCATTTCCTTGAACCAAGTTATCTATGGATTAGCTTTCCTCATGAGAAATTATTCCCAATATTTGGCATTCTTAATAAAAAAATTCATCTTCAAAGGTATCATGTGCATAAGGCCAATGAGAAACCACCTAGATAGCATGTTGGTCTACTAAATTTCTTGGATCATGTTTCTTGTATCTTCCAGTATAAAACATGTATTCTACCTAATTTTGGGCCTCTTTCTTTCCTTGTGTGGTTTCCTTCACAAAATGATATCCCACATAAAACCCATATGGGATTAATGCCCTCTTCTTGTCCTTTACTAAGGAAGTATTGAATCCCTACAATATGGACTAACAACAGATCTCCCCAAGCACCAACATATCTGACACATGAGTTGGCAGTAAGTGTGGGGCACCAGTAGCTCCAAAAATTATGATGTAGGTACTTTTATCTTCCAAGTACCAATGCCCTATCCTAGCTATGACCTTCCTTATGGATTTTGAAATCCTTGGGTAGTTTTGCTTGAAAATTAAGAAATATATCCTGGCCAAAAAGTCATCGCATATTAAAGAATAAGACTTCTTGTATTTGTTCTCCCATAAAATGTTGAACTAAACATGACATATGGCTCAAAGATGTGCCAACTTAATCCCAGCCCTAGGAACACATTTCTGGCACATATTGCGTCTAGCATATAAGACACCATGAAGAAAACAGGGGTTTCCTCGACCTTGGTTTTATGTGCTTCCTCTACCTGAATGATTAGTTATTTAGAAATGATAGAGCCCCAATTGAAAATGATTTCAGACATAGCTACAGCATAAGCTAATGGCATCCATGCTTCTAAAAACTTGAAACAATTTTTTTCTCCATATAATCGACATATCAGGGCCATCAAGAAAATGTGTGGTTCTGCAATATACCAGATATAAAAAGTATGCAGAACAGAAATGAAATGCTAGAAATGGCAGAATAACAGTAATATAACTAGCATAATCTCCACAATAACACGGAAATGATATAAGAACAACAACATAAATAGCACTTTGATTCAAAAAGCAATGTTCACAAGCCTCTTCGATGGGGCAACCTCCAGTCGAGCAGCGCTCTGTTACAATAATCTTCAATCTAGGGTTTTCATACCCTCGACCCTTATTTATACTAAATATTTCTATCAAGAGAACCATCTAGAGGAAGATCCTTCTAGAAGCAGAAGCTTCTATTAGGTCTTCTTACATCCGCTTTATTCTATTTTATTGAAAGGCCTTATTAATATTGACCTTTATTACATCTGAATATATTGATCTACCTATGTGTGGGTTAGGACTCTAACATGTCCGCCCCCTTAAAAACAGCCTTGTCCTCAAGGCTTGAGATGTGGAAACTGCTACAGAATGGTTGGTTCCCAAGTGGCATTTGTTGGAGTCGTATCTTTCCACTGGACTAGCACTTCCTTGATGGTTCTTTGACACAGGAGATGCTCACGCTGGTCCAAAACTGCTTCTGGTTGTAGCCAAATGGATCCTTCTTCAGCTAACTCTAGAAGGTTGGTTTGAATTTTGCACCTAGTTCCAATCACCTTCTTTAAGCATGAAACATGAAAAACAGGATGTAGCTTCAACTAACTGGGCAGAGCTAACTGATAGGCGACTTGCCCCACACACTTGAGAACTGTATAAGGACCATAAAATTTGGGCACTAGCTTCTGACAATGCTCGGCCTTGACGAAAGTTTGCTTGTATGGTTGCAGTCGCAGAAACACCTGATCCCCTTCTGCAAATTGACGTTCAGAGCGACCTTGATCTGCTTGTTGCTTCATGCGATTCTGTGCCATGACCAAATTCTCTTTAAGGGTACGAAGAATATCCTCTCGAACTATAAGTGTTTGGTCAACCGCATGGACCTTCGAGGTACCCGGTAAGTATGAGAGAACTGAAGGTGGCTTCTGTCCATATACCGCTTCAAAAGGAGTCATGCGTGTAGCTATATGGTAGGAAGTGTTGTACCACCATTCAGCTAGGGGTAACCATTGAGCCCACTGATGTTGCTTCTCAGAGGAAAAACACCTCAGATATGTTTCCAAACACTTGTTGACAACTTCCGTTTGACCATCAGTCTGGGGATGATAAGCTTTGCTGAGATGCAATTGGGTGCCCTGTAGCTTAAACAGTTCTTGCCAAAAATTGCTTGTGAAAGTTGGGTCACGATCAGAAACAATAGAGTGTGGCATGCCATGAAGCTTGAAGACCTGGTCCATGAAAATTTGAGCCACCGTGGATGCAGTAAATCGGTGTTGAAGAGCGCAAAAATGAGCATACTTGGAAAGGCGATCCACAACCACCATTATGACTGATTTATTCCCCGATTTGGGTAAGTCGGTAATAAAGTCCATAGAGATATCCTTCCAAATAGCAGGTGGAATCGGAAGCGATTGTAGTGTGCCCGGAGATTTGACTGTTTCTCCCTTGTTGCATTGACACACCTCACATTCTGCAACAAAATTATGGATGTCCTGTTTTATACCATCCCAAAAAAATGAACGTTTGACCCTGTCATAGGTTTTGGTGAACCCTAAGTGCCCTGATGTGGGTGTAGCATGAAGCTCAGAAAGTACCATGGATTTAAGCTTTGATTGTTTACTTAAATACAAACGACCTTTGTAGCAAAGCTCATCCTGGAGCCAAGAGTACCCTGGGGGAGCCGGAGCATTGGTATGTAATTGCTGGATTAGATGTGAACTTTTGGGATCTTGTAGCCATTCCTGGCGCACAGCTTGGAGCCAATCGGGTACAATAAAGGAAAGAGAAAAAAGGGAACCTTCTTCTTCATATTTTTGGGACAGTGCATCCGCCACTACATTTTCTTTGCCCTTCTTGTAAATTATCTCATAATCATATCCAAAGAGCTTAGTCACCCATTTTTGTTGCTCCGAGGAGGAAATGCGTTCTTCCAGAAAGCACTTGAGGCTTTGATGGTCGGTCTTAATTTGGAAGAGTTTCCCTAAGAGATAAGGACACCACAGATCAACGGCATGTAGAATAGCCAACATTTCCTTTTCATAAATGGGTTTGCCCAGATTCCTTTCAGACAGTTGCTTGCTGGTGAAGGCCAAAGGTCGACCCTCTTGCATAAGGACAGCGCCGATTCCTTTCCCTGATGCATCACATTCCAACACAAAGGTATTTGTGAAATCAGGAACGGCCAGAACTGGAGTGGTGCACATGGTCGTCTTCATGGTTTGAAAAGCTTGAGCAGCAGCTGGAGTCCAAGTGAAAGAGTTCTTTTTTAGGAGAGCAGTGAGAGGTGTTGCAATCTTTCTGTAGTTCTTAACAAACTTGTGATAATACCATGTTAAGACCAGAAATCCATGCAAGCTTTTGAGAGTCTTTGGGTGTGGCCAGTCTTGCATAGCTTCAATATTTTTTGGATCCACCCTAACGCCATCCTTGCCAACCAGATGACCCAAGTAATCTACTTCTGAGGCACCAAAATCACATTTAGACTGTTTCAGGAAAAGTTGGTGCTGAGAGAGTAGATGGAGAACTTGATCCACATGAGTAAGATGATTTGTCCAGGTTTTGCTATAGATGAGGATATCATCAAAGAAAACTAAGACAAAATGATGGAGAAAGGGACGGAAGACATGGTTCATGAGGCTTTGGAAGGTGGAGGGGGCATTACACAAGCCAAAGGGTATGACCAAAAACTCATAGTGGCCCTCATGAGTTCGAAAGGTTGTCTTGGGAATGTCTGCCTCTTTCATACATATCTGGTGATAGCCCGAGCGAAGATCAAGTTTAATAAAGAATTGGGCACCACTCAATTCATCCAGGAGCTCATCAATGATAGGAATGGGGAATTTGTCTTTAATGGTCAATTTGTTGAGGACACGGAAGTCAAGACACATTCTCCAAGAACCTTCTTTCTTTAGGACCATGAATACAAGAGAAGAGTAAGGGCTCATACTAAGGCAGATAATGCCTGCATTAAGGAGTTCCTGGACCATTTTCTCAATTTCATTTTTTTGTGAAAAGGGGTGGCGATATGGACGGATATTGGGAGGAAGCCTTCTGGGTACAAGGGGAATGGAATGATCATGAACACCACGGGAAGGAGGGAGTCCTTGGGAGTGGAAAATACCATTTGATGTTTAGAAAGGAGGGCTTGGAGGTCTTGCGACACCGAGGGTGTCTTTGTTGCTTGTATGGCATGGAGTTGGGAAATGACACCAAAATTACCTTTCTTGAGTGCAATGGGAACTAATGACCTCAGGTGAACCAGCAATGATGCCTTGGAATTTATATCGGTGGCCTTCCTGGTCTAATTGCATGGTTAATGCCTTAAAATCCATGAGAATGGGACCCAAAGTTCTTAGCCAGTTTGCACCCAACACAATGTCACAACCACCCATGTCGATAGCAAACATATGGGATTTTAGGTGGTAGTCATCGATTTGGAGACGCACATTTTCACAATGCCCTCCATATTTCATGGAACCACAATTGCCAATCATGATTTGGAAATTGTTGACACCATGGATGTAGCAATGAGTTTCTTGGGCAATGCGGCGATGAATAAAATTATGGGTGCTTCCACTATCAACCAAAATGATGACCTTCTGATGCTTGATGTAACCGATTAAATTGAGGGTTTGGGGAGCGGAGAAGCTAGTGAGAGCATTGAGGGAAATGACAAGTTCGACTTCGGGAGGGTCTTAGGGGGGGGTTATGTCAGTGATTTCAGGTGACTCGGACACAAGGGGAGTTTCAACATCCTCTTCCGAAATATCCTCAGAGATGGCCATAAAAATCTTTTTTTTCTTACACTTGTGGCTCGGGAAATATTTGTCATCACAATTATAACAAAGGCCTTTGAGTTGGCGTTCATCCATTTCAGCCCTGGTCAATTTTTGGATCTTTAATGGGGCGGAGGGAGTAGTGGGAGTTATAGGTTTAGGGCGAGGGATAAATGAGGGTTTTCTATTTTGAGAGGATACAACCTGTTGTGCTTCTTTAGCTCATTTAGTAGCCTCCACCCAACTCGAGGATTGATCCATGAGGACATGGGCCCGAATATCCTCCTTGAGGCCACTGATAAAACACTCTCGAAAGAAAGCATCAGTCATGCCCTCTATTCGAAAAGACAGGCGCTCAAAGGCAGCTATGAAGTCTTCTATTGTTCCTGATTGTTTCAACTTTGTCAAATGGCCCAAATGGTTGGTGTCTGTGTCAAAGCGTTCATAAAGCTCAGTCACAAATTGGGTCCAAGCAATATACCCTTGACGGGAATTTTTTCTCCATTGCCACCATTGCCAACCTTCTTGATCTAGATGGAGAACACCATACCAGAGTTTGGCCAAGTCATCTATAATGTCGTATAAAGAGAAATAATGTTCCATTTGGGTTACCCAACCAGTGGGGTCCGAGCCATCAAATTTGGTCACATCCACCCATGGAAGGCGTAGGTCACATTGAAAGTGATGGGGCTGAAAGGTATGGGAATGGGAGGAATTTTCACCTTCAATCTTTAGAGGTGCTTCAGAGAAATGGTCATCTGTAGGGATCTTCAGTTTGGTGCAGAGTGATGCAAAGACAGATTCAAGCTGGGTGGTCAGTTCTTGTTTGACTTCCTCCATTGAGGACTACATAGTTGTATTTATGGTAGCATTGATGGACGAATCGATGGAGGCAATAGTAGCACTGAGTTGTTTCACTTCTTTTTGGGTTTCGAGGAAACCAGGTTGCAAGGTGTTGAAGCAAGCTTCCAGGTCTTGGCTACGGGTATGGGCCATGAGGATGGGTGAACTGAAAAGGGGCGGGCGAGGTCAAAAATTTTGCTGAAAAATGATATGGGTGAATGTGATGAGGGCAAAGAGATGAATCCAATGGAATAGGTCTCAAATAATGGTGAAAAAAATTCCAGACTTTTTTTTTTTTTACACCTATGGAGTTATACTTTGGTCTGAAGAATACTACACTAATGAAATCCCCAAATGATTAACTAGAAAGAAATGTGTATTTACTTGGCAACCCGAACACAGTTGTGCGGCAATAGATCTTGTTTGTTTTAATTTGTTTATGTTTATGTTCCCAAAGGGTTAGGTATTCAAGGGTTCTACAGACAAGGGTTTGCCCTGTGCTATAGCTCTCTGATACACGTGCAAGGTCCAACAGTAGTACTCGGCCCAATATCTCAGGGCACTAACTAAGGAGGATAGACCGTACTCTTAGTCGTACTACCCAACTACCCAGGTACTAGAGAGTATCTTCCCGAGTGATGTTCTCGGTGACACTATAGCAGTCCGGTGGCCGATAGGTTTATCTAAAGAGGGCTTTAGGAAATCTAGGTCAATTTGTACACAGGTGTTGTATGATGTGCTACCACTCGAAGGGGTACCAACAGGGGTTACAAGGGTGGCCAACAGATGTGTGCTTAAGAACCACTTGTATTTCTTGCGTGTATGAATCCCTCAACCGTGGATTTATGCGCGTAATGACAGATCTCTGTGGCTTAAAGACGTCGGAATACGTCTCTACCCTGGAAAAAAAAATCCCACAATTTCTGCCAAGGAAAGTGCTCTGATACCACTTGCAATATACCAGATATAAAAAGTATGCAGAACAGAAATGAAATGCTAGAAATGGCATAATAATAGTAATATAACCAGCATTATCTCCACAATAACACAGAAATGATATAAGAACAACAACAGAAATAACACTTTGATTCAGAAAGCAATGTTCACAGACCTCTTCGAGGGGGCAACCTCTAGTCGAGTTGTGCCTTGTTACAATAATCTTCAAGCTAGGGTTTTCATACCCTCGACCCTAATTTATACTAAATATGTCTATCAAGAGAAGCATCTAGAGGAAGATCCTTCTAGAAGTGGAAGCTTCTATTAGGTCTTCTTACATCCACTTTATTCTATTTTATTGAAAGGCCTTATTAATATTGACCTTTATTACATCCAAATATATTGATCTACCTATGTGCGGGTTAGGACCCTAACAGGTTCCTTAAGGTTTACTATGTTTTATCATCTTGATGCTCAGTTTACAAATTTATTGTCTTCTTTCCAACAAGACGCCAATAGTTGATCTGTGTTATGACACTCATATAATTTGACCATGAACTCATTGTTTAATTTGACTTTTGCATCTCTAATTTTATAATATTTGTTGGTCTCCATAAGCAAAAAAAAATCAATACATTTCCCATCCACATTATTTATTAAGCATTTATCAGCATTGGTATGGTGAATGATCCACTCTAAGGTTTCCACATAGGGAAAAACTGGGATCCTGGATGCTACCATGTATAATAAATACCATTTATGTTTTGAAATACCTAGTCATCTAATACCCTTACTTCTGGGTCATTGTGAGGTGTGAACTTGGGAAAGTCGTTGTGGTGGATATTATTATATAAATCAATGCAAGAAGGCAGAAGTACCTTGGATTTTGTGCTCACTTATGTGTCTTTGTAGAGCATAGGTGGGTTGGTCGGCTTCTTTTGAGACATCTTGATCATCATTTCCGTCTTGGGAGAAAATTCTAATGTCTTAGTAGTTGAGCTGGAAGTTTCCCTCACCAGCTCATTCCTTCCTTTCAATGTCTTTGGCGATCAGCTGTTCGTTGGATTTTGGGGAAACATTATTCAATTTTTGGGTCTTACAGAAAACATGATATTGCTCAGCTTTGAATGAAAACTTGGTCAAACGCAAACTCTTCACAGCAAAAGAAAATATCAAATATGCACACAATAGTGAAAAAAATCCCAAATTGCATTCAAATAGATAGTGTACAGAGGTCCCATATGAGTTTGTGATCATTGAGTACATAAAACTCTTCTACAGATATCCATTAATTACTACATCGGCTACGCCATAGTCTGGATTTAATATGTTGTGCAAAATGACGGTGCAAATGGACGTTAAGTTAGTTCATCATGGATTTAAAATGGTAGCAAGTTGGCGCACAGCGATGTCCAAGATTGAAGATCGGGAAAAACTTTTGCTAAGGGTTTTATTGATTTATGCCAATGTTAGGTCGTCGATCTCGACGTGAACGAAATGCATGCTCAAGCGATTTTTCATGGTCATTTTATTGAGATGCAGATGTGGAATCTTTGGATAGGCCAAGAGTGTGGAAAGGCGTGCAAAAATGAGTATTGCAATGGACAGTTTAGATCAACTGCAAGGGTTGAAAGAATGAACATGGACGACCCATATCGTAGTTAGTTATGCTATGATTGATCATTGACAGGGGTGGTAGTATGTGAAAGTATAGATCTAAGTCCCTGGTTCACCAATGTCGATGGTTTGTTGGTGATTGGTGAACACTAGGCCTATGTGATAAAACGTGGTTTTTTCATCTTGGCCTACCAATGCCAATGCGCTATCGGCGATCGAAGAGATTGAACACTTACTTTTATGGAAACATGGAAAGATGACATGGATTTGGGTTGATGATGTGTCAATGGTGATGTGACTAATAGTGTGGTGATACCAGTACTTACATGTGGGGCAGAGTGACATGTTAACTGTAGTCATGACTTGATATTACGTTATGAAACTTACCCAACAATCCAATGATAGGGATGACCTCTTGAGTTAATCCGACGCTACCGATCTCTAGGAGACTTTGTTATCGGCATCCACATTTGACTCGTGCTTGGCTAACTTTTTCATGTACAATCTTGGGTGCCGATGGTTGGTATTCATTGGTATCGGTGGACACCTCTGCCTATTATCTATCGATGTGCATTTCCTTTTTGACATCGCCAATGCCCGACGTTGATCGATGTCAAAAATTTTAAAGATGAAATGTGTTGTTTACACATTTTTTTGTTGACTCGATCAACTCCCAACATTCATCAGCATCGATATTCTCAAGGGGAACCATCGGGCATCGACAGACTTAAAATTTGACTGTGATTTCCAAGATTTTTTAGGGAAAACATTAAGTGTTGAGAGCTTCCTTTCATTCTCTAAATTAGTTATCCCTTCTTCATTCTAGTGACAATTCATATTAAACTAGGGAAATGTTCAAAACCACCGACATGGAAGAAATAAAATCAAAAACTCATTAAGGTACTGTGAAAATCAAAGAAAAAAGACAAAGTTAAAGAAATTGGTACCCAAAAATTATAGAATTTTAAGGTTGTGTTGAGTGCTCAACAAATGGCAATTCACCAGTGGAATCCAGGCTCTTTGTTCCTCCTTTACTGATATTGATAGATGCTTTGGGAGTTGGCCATCAACTTGAGACAATGACCCATGGATGATTCCCAAATATGTATACATATAACCTAGGGAACATTCTTTTCGACCGCTCATGGGGGATTCACCCGATTCCATGCCTCTTTCCATTAAAAAAATCATTTATGCTCACTTGTCGAGAATTGAGTTGGAACTCATGGCTGCTAGGAAGACATGGTGTTATTACTTTTTCAAAGTTAAGAACCTCACCATGGTGTTGCTCCACTACCAACGAGCGTCCATAGCCCCAAAGGAGTCACCCCAATATCACAGACCTTGCTCCGCTGCTAGGGAGCATCCATAGCCCTCACGAAGATATCTGCATACCCTCCTAGATTATACATTATAACTTATTATCTTGTTTCTGGATTTTTTTCATAGGTGCCAATAATGAACTAGGGAGGAGGATATATGTTTCTTGGTGGAGGAAAATAACTTCATACTCTTCTTTCTTTTCTTTCCTAAAAAATATGAGAACCGATTCTTCTCTATCTAGGGTATCAGTCATACTTTCCTCTATTTCGTTTCCTTCATTATTCCTTGGCCATAAGGTAAGCAACTTGTTTTCTCCCTGAGAAATTTATATGTGTGTGTGTGTGTGTGTGAATTATTCATGCATTGAAGTCTCTAGACTAGTAATCCTTCCCCAATTTGTCTGTGAAATTGAAAGACTGAGAGATAGAGACATGGGCTCAGCAGATTACACCACGAGTTTAACAAATAACAACCTCGTAATCACACTAAAATCAAAAAATAAACTAAAGCAATAAAACCAAATCATAAGAGAAAAAAAGGCAAATTGAAGAATGAAAACACCAAACTAACCAATCAAAACATAAATGAAAAGAAATAAATTTAAACTATAATACAAGAGACTTCATTTTGGGCAGCTATGAAAAGAAACATTTCATGGCTTGGTCATTGATGGGAAGAGCTTCAAGGTCACCCTAAGGTTTTTCAAACGGTAAGTGCCTACCCCAATTTTCTCAGCAATTTGAAAAGGTCCAAGCCATAAATTTTGGAACTTTGAATGTTTCTCCTTCAACTCATTGATTTTATCCCACTTGAGAACTAATTCCCTACTTCAAAATTCTTATCCCCATCCTTGTGTTTATCAAACCATTTTTAAACTATTTGTTGATGGGATGCAAACTTCCTCCTATCTTGTTCTCGTTCTTCTTCAACCATAAGGAGGGTGTTAATTCTTTGTTGCATGTTGGATAAGGGTTGTCCTCTTGAGGACTAAGAAAGTTGCAAGGATGGGAGATATAGGTTAGTTGTTAGGATGGATTATTTTCCATACACCAGAAAATAAGGATAATTTCCTAGAGCTTCCTTAGGGGTTAGCCTGTCAGCCCATAGAGCGTTGTGAAGTGCATTGTGCTAACTCTAGTGATTTTCTACTACTGCCTTCTTAAGAATCCTTACCATATTTTTATCAGTAGACTCAGTGACACCATTCCCCTATGGATAATAGTTTGCAAAGTATCTTAAAATAATCCCTTTATCTAAAGAAAATTTAGTTAAGATAATAGAAGAGAAATATGTAGCATTATGAAATACCAAAACTGAAGGCACCCCAAACCTCGTCATGATGTGTTGGTCCAGAATCTGTATCACTACTTTTTCATTGACATGGGTAAGGGGAATAGCTTCTGACCACCTCATAAAATAATCAGTAGTAGTCATATATACTTTTGTTGTTTTGATGAGTTTGGGTTTATATCTCCTATGACATCTATTCCCCATTGTTCAAAAGGCCTAGAAATGGTAACTGGTTGTAAGGGGATGGGTGTTTTTTTCTCTTTTCATGCACTCAATTCAAAAACCTTGCATTTTCTTATGTATGAGAGAGCATCTTTGAAAAAGGTTGGCCAATAATATCTTTCCCTTAAAATCTTATAAGTTGTATTCTCTCCTACAAAATGCCCTTTTGCAGGACCGTCATAGAGTTCTTTTAATACCCTTTCAGCATCTTTCTTTTCACAACATCTTATCAATACACCATCATAATTTAAGCGAAAAAGTATTGAATTAATGAGATGGTACCGAGAATATTTTAGTCTGAGTGCTCTCCTCTCTCTCAACTTCAAGTATTCGGGTCAAGTACCATGATGGAGGAAGTAATATAGTTTAGCGTACCAAGAGTCATGTTGAGGTGGGATGTACAATACTTCACCACACCATAAAGACAACTCATTATCCCAACCTAAATTTTTAGTTTCTATCATATTTTGGGACTCTACGACTAGTTTTCACAGTCCTGTCGATTTAATATCTAGGTTGAATTCTTGCATGACAATCATCCAATTACCCCTTCTTTCTCCCATTTCTTATTGCATAAACAATTACCTATCAGTTGGGTGGGGTACTATGACCTTTGTGTGGATTTTTAAGATATAAGATCTAAAATGTTTTACTTCCTTATAGACCACATATGCTTGTTTTTCAATAGTTGGGTAGTTAAGCTCAGGTCCTTGAACATTTGTACTCATGAATGAGATAGGAGCCTCATTGTTCTCGTCATCCTTTTGAGTGAGGAAAATTTCTAATGATTGATCTGAAGCAAAAGTGTAGAGAAATAATCTTTGCCGAAATCAGGGTTGTGTAATATAAGGGCTTGAGATATGGAATCTTTAATTCCTTCAAAAGATTCTTTCCCCTCCTCATTCCACTTGAACTCTACATCTTTGTGTATCATTTTTTGTAGTGGTTTAATTGTCTCTGCAAAATACAGAGTAAACTTCCTTAGAAAGTTAATCTTCCCAAAGAAAGATTGCATATCATTTTTATTATGAAGGAGTGGGAGTTGCAAAATTGTGTTTATACATTGGGGGTCAATATGAATACCATCTTTAAAAATGATGTGGTCTATGAGTTTCCCTTCTTCTACTCCAAATATGGTCTTTTTGGGGTTCAAAGATATCCCATACTTCCTGCATCTTTCAAAAATTTGGGTGAGGTGAGCGGTGTGGTCTTCCCTATCCTTGGACTAAACAGTGACATCATCTAGGCAGACCACTACACACTTATTTATTAAACCCCCAAGAGGCCAAATCCATGGCTCTTTGGAAAGTATTGTAAATGTGTTGAACCTGCACAGAATAGATCTAGCTAGAAAATACTACACAAGTTTGCAGAGAGAAATTGAGAAAGAAGAAGAAGGAGAGAAAGAATAGAAGAATTTTCATTAACCGTATTCCACACTCAAAGAGTGAATAATTTACAATATATATAGGATACATGAGTAACTAATGCGCCATAGTGGTGGTCTAGAGTGATCTGGACACACACCAGCAATTACGGGATTAAAAGTCCACCTAGTCTAGTCTCTCGGGCAGTTACAAGAGTGAACTGCCACCTAGTCTAAATTAACTAGTCTATCAATCTTCAGTTTATTGACTGAAACAGAGTGAAGTGAGGAGGAGATTAGGGAATCATGAGTAATGTGCTAGTCCGGTGATGATCGCAATGTTGCATGGTGATAATCCCAATGTAGCATCTAGACTCTACTCAACTAATCAAACTGAAGTGAAAACTGAAGAGAATATTCTCCCTAGAGGAATATTATTCCTAAAATATAGGAGACTGAATAATGACTAATAAATGGGGAAAAAACTTAGGAAAAATAAATCCTAGGTGTGTTGAAGTAATTCCAACCTGAACATCACTATGGTGAAAATAAAGAATGGGTCCCGACAATGAGGCCATGTTAGGTACCCAAATACAAAAGATATACTAAAATAAATGAGGAAAGAGGGAAAACCTCATGGGAAACCGCCCCCCCCTCAAATTACAATGCATAAAAAAAAATGAGACGGAACAAAAAAACAGTTGCTAAGTAACCATGTTCTTCACTCCAAGAAGACCTCACAACCGTGCAAGTTTGTGCTCGTTGAATATTTTGTTGAAGATATAGATGTCTGCATGGATCTGATGAAGTAGATGAACATTGAGATGTCCACACATATCTACTTTCTCTTCTTGTAATGAATAATATCCAAATGAAGTTTAGATGAAACTTTGAAAACCGTGCGGGCGTTTCCGAAAAAATGTTGAAATTTTGTTAATTTTAAAATGATCATAACTTCACTTCCCGGACTCCGTTTCGGACGATTTTTTTTTGAAATTGGATATTTTCTTGAGAGGAATTCAAATATCCAATTTTTTTCTAAAAAATTTGCTCATAAAATATCATAATTGAATCTGATGTGCACGGCTCCCTTTTTGTCTCATGAGATGCATGCATTGCGCATGGAAAAACGTCTGCATGTGACCCCTGATATGCATGCCATATATCTTCCACATGATCAGAAAACAAATCTGAAATGGAGTGGACATCATCTTCAATTAATGGAATACAAATTTGTGCAAATACTTTTGTAGAAGACTCTTCATAATAAGATGTTTGATCTTCTAATGGCTTCTCTTCTAGCTCTATCTATTCAACCTCCTGCATGAAATATTCACAATCTTCTTTATTCCCAAATAGAACCTCCAATATGGTCCATAATTCATTTGGAGTTGATTATTGTGAGTCGGCATATACTTGGTGGAGAATTTCTGGAGAAATAGACAAGAAGATAAATCCTATGGCCATATCTTGTCTATTGAGAAAGTCATTTTTCTCATCGACGGAATCAAGATCTACTTCCATTGCCATGGTTATTTGTTATAAGCCTCTACTTTTGAGAAGAAGTAGAATATTTGGCTTCCACTCCAAATAGTTATGAGGTGTGAGAAGTATTATCGATGAGTAAAACATATATTCCATCTTTTCTGCGTTCTTCAATCTTCAGTACCTGCAAAAATAATTAGGTGTAGCTTTGCATAGAAATTCGTTGGCTTTGATACCATGTAAATGTGTTGAACCTACACAGAATATATCTAGCTAGAAAATACTACACACATTTGCAGAGAGAAATTGAGAAAGAAGATGAAGGAGAGAAAGAATAGAAGAATTCTCATTAACCGTATTCCACACTCAAAGAGTGAATAATTTACAATAGATATAGGATACATGAGTAACTAATGTTCCATAGTGGTGGTCTAGAGTGATATGGACACACACCAATAGTTACAGGAGTAAACTTCCACCTAGTCTAGTCTCTCATGCAGTTACGAGAGTGAACTGTCACCAAGTCTGAGTTAACTAGTCTATCAGTCTTTAGTTAACTGACTGAAACAAAGTGAAGTGAGGAGGAGATTAGGGAATCATGAGTAATGTGCTAGTCTGGTGATGATCCCAAAGACAATGCACATTATCTAGTGATGATCTCAATGATGCATGGTGATAATCTCAATGTAGCATCTAGACTCCACTCAACTGATCAAACTGAAGTGAAAACTGAAGAGAATATTCTTCCTAAAATATAGGAGATTGAATAATGACTAATAAACAAGGAAACAACTTAGGAAAAATAAATCCTAGGTGTGTTGAAGTAACTCTAACAAGTATCTCCTACATTAATTAACCCAAATAGCATGTGTTTGTAGGTGAATGTTCCCCATTTTGTTCAGAAGGTTGTCTTCAATCTATCTTCCTCCGAGACCAAAACCTAGTTATATCCTGAGAATCCATCCAATAGTGAGAAAATATTCACTCCATATAAAGTCTGTAGGAGTTGTTATATGGGGGGGAAATGATAGTTATCTTTTGCTAAATCCATATTCAAGTTTCTAAAGTCTACATATAAACGAATCTCTCATGACTTCTTCTTGATAGGCACTAGATTAGCTACCCATGCAGAGTGTCTTACTCGAAATATTATCTTTGCATCTAACAGTTTTTTTAGCTCTTTCTGCATCAAGGGTTCCAGAGGCAGATGAAATTTATTAACTTTTGTTGGAAAGGATTGATCTCAAGTCTTAGCGGGATGGTGTGTTGGATTATCCTAGTATCATACATTTTCGAATCTTGGTAGGATTGGGCTAACACATCTTGATATTCTTTAAACAAATTTAGGTAAGCCTTATTTTCCTTAGGAGACAATGATTTCCCAAGGTTATTGTTTCGAGGATTTTCAATGGTTCCTATATTTATGACTTCATTGGTGGGTGAAGGGGACCCTGTTGCATTTAATTGTTGATAGCAGAAGCCAGAAGAACCTCATATCCGCAGAGGTCGGCAAACAGTTGGGATTGTCGACAACACCACACCTGTAGCCATACAACATCGGGCGGCTTTGTCGGGGACAAGATCTTTGTGTCATCCAGCCGTGTCGATTGTCATACAGCATCCATCCCTTCAAGGATGAGGTATTATGTGATGTTGACTCACTGAATGTTTTTGATGTTCTCTTGGGCCAACCATATATGTGGAAGCGCCATGTTGTTTATGAGTCTCGACCCCGCAGTGTCATTGTTTCTCTGGGGGGTCATCTCTACAGAATACCATAGGTAGTTCTGACTATTGATCCACCTAAACAGTGTCGCAAGGTAGTATCTCATACTACAAAATTCAGTTTCTTCACAATCTGTTCAAAAGGTGAACAAAAGGATACTGCAACCACTACAGTCTCGAACCAAGCACCTTCTATCCAATAGAAGAACCTCGAAAAGATTGCAACAAAGCACAAAAATTCCTTATCCACACAGTCATCTCAGGAAACCCGGCTAGTTGAACAGATTCAAGCCCACCAACAACAGGTTTGTGATAGCCTTCCACGAACCAAGCAGCACACCATCTCCATTAAGGCAAGCAACTCACCAAGATTCAGATTCAGCAATTGCTTTCCCTTCTCCCCCGGAAACTCAACACAATGGAGACCATTGCTTCCTAAGGAGGGAGGATTGATCCAGGTGGATATCGATGGCCACCCACCTATTCCACAGGATCGAAAAATATTTTTCCATCTTGGCAGTTTTTCAGGTTCCAAAATTATGGGGTCGTTTTGAGGCCCTAAACGACATTTTTTGGGGATTTGAGGTCCAGGCGAATGGCTAGGGAACTTGCTTGGACCAGTCGAAAATCGTTCTTCTCGGTTAGACATTTACAATAGTGTATCGAGCACCCCAAATGGAGATCATATGCAAACGTTACGCCCCCAGGAAGTTGACGTATCAACTACCCCCATCGGGGCCCACAAACCTTTTGGATTTTCATCTTCCAGGGTTAGGGTTTTGGATTTTGCTTATGTTAAAAAGGCCTTTGGAGCCTCATTGTAATCATCATCTTCTTTTGAATGTGAGTAGAAGACACATCTCTTCTCAGAGATACGCTGCCACCATTCTAGCGAGTATTTCACTGTGTATTTTTACAGTCTTTGTACATTTTCGCTCATTAATAAAAAATTGTGTATTACTGTATCTCTGTGTTTATGGTTGCATCTCTGATACATTTCTATTATATTATTGGATATCCAGGATATCTCTGTACATTACTTTATTATATCTCCACTCTCATTTCGTGCCGAAAATAATTCGGATCAGTGGTATCAGAGCAGGCTTCTCTTGATTGTTTTCTTCAGTGCATGTCCCCGATGAGGTCCGAGTATATAAATTTGGGTCTCGATATTGTCTCTCTTGAATACAATCGCTCTTGCATGCCCAAGAAACCCTCCATGGCAGAAGAAAAGAAAAACGACAGAGCAGATGATCCTATCAATATGTTGCTTGAGAAAGCTCTCACGCGACAGAGGGATGAAATGATGGAGAATTTTTATCACGTCCTTCAATGCCTGCCAATAGCAATAGGCGCATCTTCATCAAACAACCACTTTGGAAGCACCTCTCCTTTCAAGGTACATGTTAATTTTGATATTCTCATATTTGAAGGTCAGATAGATGCGGATGCCCTAGACAAATGGTTAAATCTGTTAGAAGGTTATTTCTCTTTTCAAAAAAAAATCGACAGGGAAAAGATCACTTTCGCACTCCTTAAAGCTCTCCCCCATATCAAACATTGGTGGGAAAATTACTGGGAGAAAAGTTCCATAGAGGAGTCTGGAATATATGGGGTCGATCCCACTTGGGAATTTTTTGTGGATGCGGTAAAGGAACAATATTACCCTGTTGGAAATTATGAGGACCAGTACATGAGATGGACCACAATGCGACAAGAGAGGGGCCAAGAAGTTATGGAGTTCACCAATACCTTCCATACCTTGCGCACCAATATGGGTATCAAAGACTCTGAACGACATTTGGTTCTGAAATATCATGGGGCTCTACACATATACATCCAAACTGAAATGGATTTTCTGGACATCTCATCACTTGGTGTTGCTTATCAATATGTTGTTAAAATTGAGCAAAAAATTAAGCACTAGAACAAACAGGAGTTTGGGTTTGCAAATATGAAACAACCAAAGTATGATAAAGATGGCCCTAATAAACAGTCTCCCGAAAACCAGTCCAAGCCACAAGAAAATAAGGGTCACGAGAAGACAAATAAGGACACTGAAAAATGGTGTGATTTCCACAAATCTCTTGGCACAACACTGAGGAATGTCGTTCAAAACAGTCATTGGTGGTTGAGATCAAAGACAAAGAGTCGAACCCTGATTCAAAATCTGATTCTGAAAATACTAGTAAAAGATAGATCATTGACGCAGACCCCACTTCTATTGTCGTGACCGCAGCAATTCAACCAGAAGAGCCAACAGATCCTGAAGAGGAGGAGTGCCTTTTTCATTCACATATGTGGGTGAAGGGGAACCTATTGCATTTTATTGTTGATAGCGGACTCCAGAAGAACCTCATCTCAGCAGAGGTCATCAAACAGTTGGGATTGTTGACAACACCACACCCGTAGCCATACAACATCGAGTGGCTTTGCCAGGGATGAGATCTTTGTGTCAACCAACAATGTCGATTGTCATATGACATCTACCCCTTCAAGGATGAGGTATTATGTGATGTTTCCCCACTGGATGTCTGTGATGTTCTCTTGGGCCAACCATATATGTGGAAGCGCCATGTTGTTTATGAGTCTCGACCCCGCAGTGTCATCTCTAC
>JASDQU010103373.1:220853-248992 GCA_032191745.1 Picea mariana | reverse complement strand
TTCCCCACTGGATGTCTGTGATGTTCTCTTGGGCCAACCATATATGTGGAAGCGCCATGTTGTTTATGAGTCGACCCCGCAGTGTCATCTCTACAGAATACTAGAGGTAGTTCTAACAATTCTTCCACTTAAACAGTGTCGCAAGGTAGTATCTCATACTACAGAATTCATCTTCTTCACAATCGGTTCAAAAGGTGAACAAAAGGATACTACAACCACTACAGTCTCGAACCGAGCACCTTCTATCCAACAGAAGAAGCTCGACAAGATTGCAGCAAAGCACAAAAATTCCTTCTTCACCCAGTCATCTCAGGCAGCCCGACTGGTTGAATAGATTCAACCCTTCCAACAACAGGTTTGTGACAGGCTTCCACAAACCAAGCAATGCAACATCTCTAGCAATGCAAGCAACTCACCAACATTTAGATTCAACAATCACTTTCCCCTCTCCCCCAGGAACTCAATGCAATGGAGACCATTGCTTCCTAAGGATGGAGGATTGATCCAGGTTCAATATCGGTGGCCACCCACCCATTCCACGAGCTCGAAAAATAGTTTTCCATCTTGGAAATTTTTCGACAGCTTTTTCAGGTTCCAAACTTCTGGGTCCGTTTTGAGGCCCTAAACAACATTTTTTGGGGATTTGGGGTCCAAGCAACTATTAATGACTCTAGTTTGGACCAATCAAAAATTGTTCTTCTTGGTTAGATGTTTCCAACGGTGTATCAATTTCCCCAAACAGAGATCGTATGCAAATGTTACGCCCCTAGGAAGTTGACGTATTAACTACCCCCATCGGGGCCCGCAAACCTTTTGGATTTTCATCTTCCGGGGTTAGAGTTTTGGATTTTTCTTATGTTAAAAAGACCTTTGGAACCTCATTGTAACAATAATCTTCTCGTGAATGTTATTAGTGGACACATCTCTTCTCAGAGATAAGTTGCCACCATTCTAGCGAGTCTTTCACTCTGTATTTTTACAGTCTTTGTACATTTTCGCTCATTAATAGAAAATTGTGTATTACTGTATCTATGTGTTTATGGTTTCATATCTTATACATTTATGTTATATTATTGGATATCTGGGATATATCTGTACAATGTTTTATTATATATCCACTCTCATATCGTGCTGAAAATAATCTGGATTAGTGGTATCAGAGTAGGCTGCTCTTGATCGTTTTTTTTAGTGCATGTCCCCGACGAAGTCTGAGTATAGCAAGTTGGGTCTCAAGCTTGTCTCTCTTGAAGAAAATTTCTCTCGCACACCCAAGAAACCCTCCATGGAGGAAGAAAATAAAAATGATAGAGTAGATTATCCTATCAATATGTTGCTTGAGCAAGCTCTAACACGACAGAGGGATGAAATGATGGAGAATTTTTCCCACATCCTTCAATGCCTGTCGATAGCAACAGACGCATATTCATCAAACAACCACTTTGGAAGCACCTCTCCTTTCAAGGTACAGGTTAATTTTCATATTCACGTATTTGAAGGTCAGATAGATGCGGATTCCCTAGACAGATGGTTAAATATATTAGAAGGTTATTTCTCTCTTCATAATTTTTCCAACAGGGAAAAGATCACCTTCGTACTCCTTAAAGCTCTTTCCTATGTCAAACATTGGTGGGAAACTTACTAGGAGAAAAGTTCCACAGAGGAGTCTGGAATATATGGGGTCGAGCCCACTTGGGATTTTTTTGTGGATGCGATAAAGGAACAATATTACCATGTTGGCAACTATGAGGACCAGTACATGAGATGGACCAAACTGCGACAAGAGAGGGGCCAAGCAGTTTCAGAGTTCACCAATACCTTCCATACCTTGCGCACCAAGATGGGTATCAAAGACTCCTAACGACATTTGGTTCTGAAATACTGTGGGGCTCTACACAGATACATCAGAACTGAAATGGATTTTCTGGACATCTCATCACTCGGTGTTGGTTATCGATATGTTGTTAAAATCGAGCAAAAATTTAAGCATTAGAACAAACGGGAGTTTGGATCTACAAATCTACAGCAACCAAAGTATGATAAAGACGTCCCTAATAAACGGTCTCTCGAAAACCAGTCCAAGGCACAAGAAAATAAGGGTCATGGGAAGACAAAGAAGGACACCGAAAAATGGTGTGATTTCCACAAAATCCCCTAGCACAACACCGAGGAATGTCACTCAAAACAGTCATTGGTGGTCGAGATCAAGACAAGGAGATGAACCCTGATTCAGAATCAGATTCTGAAAATACTGGTAAAATACAGATCATCAATGTAGACCCCATTGTTATTGTCACGACCGTAGCAATTCAACCAGAAGAACCAACAGATCTTGAAGAGGGGGAGCGCCTTTTTCATTCACAGATGTGGGTGAAGGGGACCCCGCTGCATTTTATTTTTGATAGCGGAAGACAGAAGAACCTCATCTCAGTAGAGGTCATCAAACAGTTGGGATTGTCGACAACACCACACCCATAGCCATACAACATCAGGTGGCTTCACCAAGGATGAGATCTTTGTGTCAGCCAGTAGTGTTGATTGGCATACGTCATCCAACCCTTCAAATATGATGTATTATGTGATGTTGCCCCACTAGATGTCTTTGATGTTCTCTTGGGCCAACCATATATGTGGAAGCGCCATGTTGTTTATGAGTCTTGACCCCTTAGTGTCATTGTTTCTCTGGGGGGTCGTCTCTACAAAATACCAGAGGTAGTTCTGACTATTGTTCCACCTAAACAGTGTCGCAAGGTAGTATCTCATACTACAAAATTCAGCTTCTTCACAATCTGTTCAAAAGGTGAACAAAAGGATACTACAACCACTGCAGTCTCGGACCAAACACCTTCTATCCAATAGAAGAAGCTCGACCAGAATGCAGCAAAGCATAAAAATTCCTTCTTCACACACTCATCTCAGGTAGCCCGACTCGTTGAACAAATTCAACCCCACCAACAATAGGTTCGTGATAGCCTTCCACAAACCAAGCAGCGCAGCATCTCCAATAAGGCAAGCAACTCACCAACATTCAGATTCAGCAATCACTTTCCCCTCTCCCCCGGGAACTCAACACAATGGAGACCATTGCTTCCTAAGGAGGGAGGATTGATCCAGGTGGATATTGGTGGCCACCCACCTATTCCACGGGCTCGAAAAATAGTTTTCCATCTTGGCATTTTTTCGACAGTTTTTCGGGTTCCAAACTTCTAGGGTCGTTTTGAGGCCCTAAACGACATTTTTTGGGGATTTGGGGTCCAGGCGACTGCCACTGGCACTAGATTGGACCAGTCGAAAATAGTTCTTCTCGATTAGACCTTTCCAATGGTGTATCGAGCACCCCAAATGGAGATCATATGCGAATGTTACGCCCGCAGAAAGTTGACGTATCAACTACCCCCATCGAGGCCCGCAAACCTTTTGGATTTTCATCTTCTGGGGTTAGGTTTTTGGATTTTTCTTATGTTAAAAAGGCCTTTGGAGCCTCATTGTAACAATCGCCTTATTGTGAATGCGAGTGGCAGACACATCTCTTCTCAGAGATAAGCTACCACCATTCTAGTGAGCCTTTCACTCTGTATTTTTACAGTCTTTGTACATTTTCGCTCATTAATAGAAAATTGTGTATTATTGTATCTATGTGTTTATGTTTGCATCTTTGATACATTTATGTTATATTATTGGATATCTGGGATATCTCTGTACATTGTTTTATTATATCTCCACTCTTATTTCCTGCCAAAATTAATATGGATCATGTTCAGGTCACATGACTTGTTCAGGGCCCATGCCCCAAGTAAGTAGGTAGGTCATATTGCTTTCCTTTCATTTTCATCTTGATTGCTTATATTAGTTTAGATGCATTTCATTTTTCATTTTTCTCTACTTGCATATTCATTTCATGCTTAGTTTAGAATTGTTTTGAAAAAATGTTAAAATTTTCTTTTCTAGATTAGTTTTCATTTGGATTTTGATGTATATAAACGAAGGGTGATAGAAACACCCTAGATTTTAAGGTTTTTTGTTTTAGTGTAGGGACAAATCTACTAGGAGATGCTCATTTCTCATGCACTCTATGGAGAGCACATGTCCCCAAGTAAGAGCCAAAATTTATACCTATTTTGTGGGATAACTAAGGAGATCATGTCTCGAGTCCCTTAGGTTGCAGATATGGAGTGTTGAGAGACCACATGACCAGTAGTTTCCACTTGTACATACGGAAGCCCGCTCTATTACCATATCTTGATCCATTTTCAGCACATTCACCACACTAGCTAGCTTCTGAAAGGCAGATGTGTATTGCTCCATGCGGTACAAGTTAGGTATTGTGGCAAGTAATCACCCTAATATTCAAGGAATTTAAGCATGTTGTACTTGAGATGCTTTTGATCATAGAATGATCGCTTTGACATTATGCTTTTAACCATGTTTCACCTTGGTGAGTGTCATAGATTTCCTAATAAGTGGCCAACCTTTGGGGAATATTTGTGACTAGGGGTTATCGTACCATTCCCGACCATACTTACAACCTTCCGCTCATTACATTCCCAGCATATTCTCTTCTTCTAGGCCCTTTGACTCTAGTGACCCAAGAAGGGCATGTACCTCATTTCATTGGAAGAAGGGGCTAAAGAAACAAAGGGATTATTGTTGGTTAAAAAGATAAGATCCTAAATATAGACCTTCCAGATGCTTCACCCAGGGATCCTCGAGAAAGCAATGAAACGCTTATCTATAAGAAATGGGGGACCTATTGTTATCACCAAAGTCATCCCCTTGACTACTACAAGGGCTAGAGCTGGTGCACTTAAAAGATAGGATTTTGTTTGTATTTTGGTTTATAGATAAAGGATGATAAGGTTGGTCTTTGGGGTACAATCAAACTGTGAGGGAAAGGTTGTATTGTTGTATTACTGAGAGGGGGGGTGAATCAGTAATAGAGAAATTTAATCCTTTTTAACCATATAATCCAGGTGTTATATCAATGTAGCATTATCATCCAATAACTGCAGAGTAGATATGCAATGAACAAATGAACAATCATATACATACATAGTACACCGATGTTTTACGTGGAAACCCAAAGCGGGATAAAACCACGGAATGCTTTTTCTTATATGCCTTGAAGAATTACATTCATTGGAAGCACCAAATTCCTTTGTTTTCCAGCTGCAACTGGAAGGAGGCTCCAACCCCCTTGTTTCTCAAGCTACAACCTGAAGGAAGCTCCAACTCCCCTATTCTCTGGCTAAAACTAGAAGGAGGCTACAACCCCTTATGTTCTCCCGCTACAACCGGAAGGTGGCTACAACCACTATCCTTGCCCCGTCCAACTTCCATGAAGTAGAAGTAGAATGATGGAACCACTATCACACTATAATTGTTATATATACCATTGTAAATTTGTACCAATAAACCTTAACCATGCATCAACTTGTACCTCAACCTGTAATCAACCTGTACCATAAACAAGTGCATCAACCATGCACCAACCTGTACCAAACAACCTGTAATCAACCTGTACCATAAACAAGTGCATCCAAACATGTACCAAGTATGTACCAATCATGTGCCAACTACTCATCAACTATGACTCATCAATATGTACCAACATCATCAACTATACACCTCATGTATGTGCCAACTCATCAACTACTTGTCTCAACCATGTACCCAGCATGTACCTTAACCAAAATCCCTCATCAATTTCATCATCAAAATATGATTTGTAACTCTGTAATAGACCTGGTGTATATGATCACATACCTGCAAACCTTCCTTAACTTTCACAACAAGAGACTAGCATTTTCATCAAAATTTTCTTTAGTCTCACATGACTAGTTTGGGATTAGTCAACAACCCTAACTTGAAATAATCATAACTATGTATCTATAATGAATAAATATCTGAAAATAGTACACAATGTTATTCAGTTTGTTTTGTACAATTCCTCCAGGTTTCACTACTTGGAACCTCTCAGAAAAGGAGTTATAGAAACAATGGCATAACTTATTGAATTCTAGCTTATTCTAGAGAACGACCTTGTAGAGTGTGCTCCACACAGAATATTTGTTGAATGGATCTAAAAATGTTACACAGAATAATAAAGAATGTACTCTAACCATGACATTTGGTCTTAGTAAATTTGGATCTGTTTTGAAGAAGTTATGACGTTTTTACCCGAAACACTTATTTTAGACTAGTTTTAGGACTAGCCAAAAACCCTATTTTCCACAAAATGTAACTCCAAAAATACAGTGATCCACAAGCTAAATATTTTACCATAGATACTTGGATATGTTTCCTCAATGGCCTATCAATTTCATAGTCTGAATCATTCTAGAAAAAAATTTATTGCGAAAATGGTGTTATGACCTATAAATAGCATACCTTAGAAAGCATCATCAAAAGAATTTATCCTCCCTTCAATTCCGGCCTTCTTTTCTTCACCTTCCCTCTGAAATTTGGCTTAGATATCCTTTGGTTACCTTAGTCAACAATATATATTCAATATGCTCAAGTGTGAAGTAAAATGAGAGAGTCTTGCCTCTTATTTATACTCTCTAAATATCTTCCTTAGAAGCATCTTCTAGGTCACTTAACCTATTGTTGGGTCACTTAACCCATTTCTAGGTCACTTAATCTATTTTCCTCATTTTTAGGGTTAACCACTTTCCATAATTAGAAAGTTCTCCATTACTTTATCATTAAATATTCCTCCTTGACTTTGTCACCTCACTTTATCATTTAAATCATATTCTTTGATTTTGTCACTTACTTTATTATTTAAATAATCCTTCCTAACTTTGTCACTTTACTTTATCATTTAAATAATAATTTCTTCTTTGCAAGCTCTTTGACTTATTTGACCTTTTGGGGCTTCAAGCCAACATATGAGGGTCCTCCAACTTCGTAAGGTCATAACTCTCAAACCGTGAGGAGTTATGTGACGTTCCACATACCACCAGAAATGGCATGACATGTACTATCCATATAGAATAGTATTACCTTAAAATATATTAAAACTCATACCATTATACATGAAGCAACCTTGGTTCCATTACTCAAACCTTTGTGCTACCAGAATTCACTACCGGACTTTTTTGAAGGGTTGACATCAATGACAACCAACCTTAATCAACAATATCCCCCTTTGGAATTGATGGCAACACTCTGATGCAATACTGAAATTATGTCATGCAATACTGAAGTCATGTCACTCATGCTCCCCCTAGAAACATGCCTTTGTCCTCTGCATATATGTGACCATTGCTCCCCCTGGAACCATGCCTCTGTCCTCTACATCTGATGAATCTCTCCCCCTTTGTCATCAATGGAAAAGGTATCTTTCCATCTGGGACTGCTCCCCCTAATTGAATTCTCCTCTTTATGGTGCTTCCTCGTGCACATCTAAGACACATAAGATAAGAATTCAAAAGTATTCATTTTGGAGTAGAAATAACTCTGAGTCTCTGGTGAAGATACTCAAAGGCTTCCCGTGGAAGTGGTTTTGTAAATATGTCTTCCACTTGTTCTTTTGTGCCCACATAATCAACTCTGATGTTCTTTTCTGCAACCTATTCCCGTAGAAAGTGATACTTCATTGGAATGTGCTTTGTCTTGGAGTGCATCACCGGGTTCTTTGAGATACTGATGGCGCGTGTATTATCACAATAGATTGGAATGGGCTCATCATACTCAACCTGTATATCTATCAAAGTTTGTTTCATCCAAAGAACCTGTGTACAACATGTTGTTGTTGCGATATACTCTGTCTCGACTGTAGATAGAGATATTGATGATTGTTTCTTGCTTAGCCATGATACTAAACACTCACCCAAGTAGAATGTTGCTCCACTGGTGCTTCATCGGTCATCAATACAACCTATCCAATATGCATCTGTGTAGGCAATAGGAGATTGATCCTTTTTGTTTGGATACCATAATCCAAACTCTTATGTTCCTTTGAGATATCTGAAAATTCTCTTCACTGCTAATACATGTGATTCCTTTGGTGCTTCTTGAAATCGTGCCACCTGTCCAACTGCCTACATTACATCTGGTATGGATGTTGTCACATATAGTAGGCTACCAATCATTGACCTGTATTGCCTCTGATCTGTAGACTTTGAATCATCATTTTTGCTTAACTTGCAACTGGTTTGCATGGGAGTGATAATTGGTTTGCAATCTTCCATTCTGAACCTCTTTAGCATTTCTCTGATATACTTGGTTTGAGAAATAAAAAAAATTTGGTTGCTTTGACGTATCTGAAGTCCCAGAAAGAAGGATAGTTGTCCAAGCAATGACATTTCAAATTCATTCTGCATATCCTTTGCAAATTTCTGGCTTAACCTGTCATCATCACTACCAAAAATAATATCATCAACATAAACTTCAATTAATAAAATATTACCTTGACTTACCTTGATGTAGAGGTTGTTGTCTACACCTCCTTTTCTAAACCCTGCATGTTGTAGATATTTATCCATTCTAGAGTACCATGCTCTAGGAGCCTATTTTAGACCATACAAGGCCTTCTTTAATTTGAACACATAGTCTGCATTCTCTGAAAACTGAAATCATTTTGGTTGTTCAATGTAGACTTCTTCTTCAAGTTCCCCATTTAGAAAATATGGTTTTACATCCATCTGATACACTTTAATATTTTTGGAGCATGCATAAGTTAAAAGAAATCGGATTGCTTCCATTCTGGCAACTAGGGGAAATGTCTCTTCAAAGTCGATTCCTTCAACCTGTGCATATCTTTTACATACCAATCTATCTGTGTTCCTTATAACCTGTCCATCTTCGTTCAATTTATTCTTTTATACCCACTTTGTGCCGATCACATTTTTATCCTTTGGTCTTGGAACCAATTCCCAAGTGTCATTTTTCTCTATTTGATCCAATTCTTCATTCATGGCCTTGTTCCAAAATTCATCCTTGTTGGCCTCTTCAAAATAGGTTGGTTCAATCGTAGATGTGAGTGCTAGGTGTGTTTGTTCTGGTGAACGGATTCTTCTTCTAGTCTCAACTCATGTGTCTTTGTTTCCGATAATCTGATCTTAAGGATGATTCTTTTGTACTCGTTTGCTAGGTTTCTTTGGAGGCACTTGTTGAACTTGCTCTTCTTATTTTGTTGGATTCTCTTCATCTTCCTCTTCTATGTCATTTTCATCTTCTACTTCTTCTTCAAAAATTTGTTCCATTGATTCATTTTCTTCTTCATTTGATTCTGGTCTGCCTATTTCATCAATTGTTATGTTGATGTTTTCTACAACTTTTTTCAATCTCAGATTGTAACACTTGTATGCTTTCCTTGTACTTGAGTAACCAACAAGTACTCCTTTGTCCACACGAGATTCAATCTTTCCCATTTTTCCATCTTCTCTTTTGATGTAGCATTTGCTTCCAAAAACTCTAAAGTGATTCACATTTGTTGGTCTTCCTTTCCATAGCTTGTAGGGAGTTTTGTCAGTGTTGTTTCTGAGCATTACTTTGTTTTGAATGTGAATTGTTGTATGCATTGCCTGTGTCCAAAATATATCTGTCAATTTGGAATCCATTAGCATTGTTCGATCCATTTCCTATATTGTCTTGGTCTTTCTTTCAACAACTCCATTCTGTTGAGGTTTCCTAGCAATGGAGAATTGCATTTTTATTCCATGAATGTTGCAGTAGTCCATAAATTCCTTTGAAGTGAAATCTCCTCCATTATCAGATCTCAAGCATTTGATTTTTGAATCCATTTCATTTTCAACCATTTCCTTGTAGATCTTGAAGTTTTCAAAAGCTTCTGACTTATTCTTGAGAAAGAACACTGTAGTCATTCTTGTATAATCATCAACTAATAACATAAAGTATTTATCACCTTTTAAACTCTTTGTTGTTGTTGGTCCAACTAGATCAGTATGCACAATTTCCAATGGTCTTGTTGTTGAATATTCCTTTGACTTGAACCTGGTCTTTGTTTGCTTTCCTTGTTGACAATGCTTGCATAAAGTGTTGGTTGGTTTCGTGATCCGAGGCATTTCTCTAAATGTTTCTCTTCTGTTGACTTTGACAAGGTTATCAAAATGTATGTGACCCATTCTTATGTGTCATAGCCAACTTTCATCTTCCTTTCCTAGACAACATTTTTCATTTCCAATTTCACTTAATGCATATATGTTACTTGAAGTTCTCGCAGTTGTAGTAATCAATTTTCCTGAACCTTATTTTCTTATCTCGCACTTTTGTGAATCGAAAGTAACTTTATGACCTTGGTCACACATTTGACTCACACTTAGAATATTATGTTTCATATCTTCTACTAGTAGAAAATTTTCTTCCTTGGTATTCGTGTTCCCAATTCTGACTGTGCCTTTTCCAATGATTTTATCTGAATCATCATTTCCGAAGGAGACTGGTCCATCCCTTTTCTTTCATAATGTAAGAAACATGTCTCTATCACCTATCATGTGTTTTGAACAGCCACTGTCAACATACCAACCACGTTTATTCCGCTTAGCTTGTAGAGTGAGTGTGCATTCTTCATTTATATATTGATCATGCCTTCTTATACATGTCCTTTTCTGAGGTTCTTGTCTATGAATGTTGTTATTTTGTTGTGGTTCTCTAGGAGGGACTGTCATTCTACAATCTTTGGCCATGTGTCCAAAATTGTTACATTTGTAACATTCCACTTCAGTGCTCAAAGATTCAAACCTGTTGTAACTTCTTCTCTGTGTTTCACTAGGCCTTCTTGGATAACCCCTTTGTGTATGAATTTCAAAGTTGTTTATGTTCCTATTGTTAGCTCTGTAATTCACATCTTTATGTCCAAAATTATTACATGCATAACATAAACCAAAAAATATAATTTGATACCTGGGAGTTGAAGATCTTCTGAAAGGAGGTACTCTTATAAATTATTCTTCTTCATGAGGCCTATATGTCGGTTGTTGATTCTGAAATCTGAATCTTCTCGGTGAAGGAGTGTCCCTGTAATCTTCCTTGTAGATCTTCCCATCCCCCTTGATTGTTTCTACGTATCTTTTTGGATATGTTTCTTTCTCTATTGTTTTGGAGCTTGATCATTTTTCTGTCTGATTGTATCCAAGTTTGGACTTGTCATGATGAGATTTTTTACTGCTGATAATGTCATCCAAAACTTTTGAGTTGTTCTGCATATTTTTCTTTTGAAGATCCTTTCTTAATGTGACAATCTCCACTTCCAAATTTCCAATGTTCTTGTCTTTTTCTTCTCGTTGTTCTTTGAGTGCTTCTTCAATTCATTTATCTTCTTCTATTTGAACCTTCAAACTTGTGATCATTTGTTCTAGTTATTGAGTGTCTTCTTTCTTGTCTAGTTATGCTTGTAGTTTCTTGTTTTTCTTCTTTTCTCTTCTCTTGTAGTTTCAGCTTCTTCATATTCTTCTTCAGAGTCTTATTTATCATAGTCTTCTACTTCCATGAATATAACTCTTTCTGTCTCACTGTCACTGACTTCATCTTCATCTGATGATGAGATGTCTTCTTTGGTACATAAGATTTTCTTGAAAACTTTCTTTGTGGTTCTTTTACCTTTATATGTTTTTTTGTCTTTTGAGTAACCTTCATCATTTCTCTTTTTGTTATAAGGACGTTTGTTCGCAAAATGACCAATACCATCACAATTAAAAAAAATTGAAGGAAGCTTACCTCTATACCTACTGTCAGTTCCCTTGTTCAGTCTTTTGACAAAGTTGGCCACTTCTTCATCATATTCCGAGATGTCATTGTTGCTACTATGTTCTTCTTTTTGTCTTCCCTCTTGCTTTGACTTTTTGGATTCTTTGAAGGCTTATTCTTTTATATCTGGATTTTTCTGTTCGGTTCTCATTTCATATGTTGTGATGATTCCATGTAATTCGTCCAAGCTTATTGAGTTTAGATCTGATCTTTCTTCTAGTGTTGATATCTTAGGGTCAAATCTCATAGGAAGAGATCTTAGTACTTTTTGAACAATTACAGATTCTTTGATTTCTTCTCCCAATCATATGATTTCATTTACTGTTTCATCAACTCGTAAAAAGTAAGATGCAATATTCTTATATTCCTTCATCTTAATTTGTTCGAACTGACCTCTGTAAGTTTGAAGCTTTGTTTCTTTGACTTTTGAATCTCCTTCATAAATATTTTGAAGTTTGTCCCAAATCTCTTTAGCAAATTTACAATGTGCAACTTTGGTGAATATTGTTTCACTGAGACCATTCAGAAGTTCATTTTTGGCTTTGAAATTATTCTGACCGAGTTTCATTGCTTTGTCATTTGTTGGTGGAACTGTTGGTTATGTGTATCCATCTACAATTGATTGCCAAATTTCAAATCCATGTTCTTGTATATATGTTTTCATCGTTATGCTCCAAAATGCATACTTTTGTCCATTGAACTGTGGTATTACATTTTTATACAAATTGTTTCTCTCCATGATCTACCTTTCAGTGGTTAAACTGATTTCTGAAGGAACCTACTCTGATACCAATTGTTGGATTACTGAGAGGGGGGGTGAATCAGTAATAGAGAAATTTAATCATTTTTAACCATATAATCCAACTGTTATATCATTGTAGCATTATCATCCAATAACTACAGAATAAATAAGCAATGAACAAATGAATAATCATACACATACACAATACACCAGTGTTTTGCGTGGAAACCCAAAGCGGGAGAAAACCATGGAATGTGTTTTCTTATATGTCTTGAAGAATTACATTCATTGGAAGCACCAAATTCCTTTGTTTTCCAGCTGCAACTGGAAGGAGGCTCCAACCCCCTTGTTTCTCAGGATACAACCTGAAGGAAGCTCCAACTCCCATATTCTCTAGCTACAACCAGAAGGAGGCTACAACCCCCTATGTTCTCTGGCTACAATCGGAAGGTGGCTACAACCACCTGTCCTTGCCCCATCCAACCCCCCTAAAGTAGAAGTAGAATGATGGAACCATTGTCACACTATCATTGTGAGATATATTGTTGTAAACCTGTACCAACAAACATGAACCATGCATCAACTTGTACCATAAACAAGTGCATCAACATGTACCTCAACCTGTAATCAACCTGTACCATAAACAAGTGCATCAACCATGCACCAACCTGTACCAAACAACCTGTAATCAACTTGTACCATAAACAAGTGCATCCAACCATGTACCAAGTATGTACCAATCATGTGTCAACTACTCATCAACTATGACTCATCAATATGTACCAACATCATCAACTATACACCTCATGTATGTGGCAACTCATCAACTACTTGTCTCAACCATGTACCTTAACCAAAAGCCCTCATCAATTTCATCATACAAATATGATTTTTAACTCTGTAATAGACCTGGTGTATATGATCACATACCTACAAACCTTTCTTAACTTTCACAACAAGAGACTAGATTTTCATCAAACTTTTCTTTAGTCTCACATGACTAGTTTGGGATTAGTCAACAACCCTAACTTGAAATAATCATAACTATGTACGTGTAATGAATAAGGATCTAAATATAGTACACAATGTTCTTCAGTTTGTTTTATGCAATTCCTCCAAGTGTCACTACTTGGAACCTCTCAGAAAATGAGTAATAGCAAAAATGGCATACCTTGTTGAATTCTGGCTTATTCTAGAGAGAGACCTTGTAGAGCATGCACTGCACAGAATATTTGTTGAATGGATCTGAAAATGTTACATAGAATACTAAAGACTGTACTCTAACCAACACATTTGGTCTTACTTAATTTGGATATTTTATGAAGAAGTTATGACGTTTTTACCCGAAACACTTGTTTTAGACTAGTTTCAGGACTAGCCACAAACCCTATTTTCCACAGAGTGTAACTCCAAAATACAATGAACCACAAGCTAATTGTTTTACCATGGATAATTGGATATGTTTCCTCAATGGCCTATCAATTTCACAGTCTGAATCATTCTAGAAAAAAAATTATTACGAAAATGGTGAGATGACCAGTAAATAATATACCTTAGAAAGCATCATCAAAAGAATTTATCCTCCCTTGAATTCTGGCCTTCTTTTCTTCACCTTCCCTCTGAAATTTGGCTTATATATCCTTTGGTTACCTCAGTCACCTATAGATATTCAATATGCTCAAGTGTGATGTAAAATGAGATAGCCTTGCCTGTTATTTATACTCTCCAAATATCTTCCTTAGAAGCATCTTCTAGGTCACTTAACCTATTTTCCTCATTTTTAGGGTTAACCACTTTCCATAATTAGAAATTTCTCCATTACTTTATCATTTCAATATTCTTCCTTGACTTTGTCACCTCACTTTATCATTTAAATAATCTTCTTTGATTTTGTCACTTCGCTTTTTTATTTAAATAATCCTTTTTTACTTTGTCACTTTACTTTATCATTTAAATAATAATTTCTTCTTTGCAAGCTCTTTGACTTCTTTGACCTGTCGGGGCTTCAAGCTAACATATGAGGGTCCTCCAACTTCGTAAGGTCATAACTCTCAAACCGTGAGGAGTTATGTGACGTTCCACATACTAGTAGAAATGGCATGACATGTACTATTCATATAGAATAGTATTACCTTCAAATATATTAAAACTCATACCATTATACATGAAACAACCTTGGTCCCATTACCCAAACCTTTGTGCTACCAAAATTTGCTACCGGACTTTCTTGAAGGGTTGACATCAATGACAACCAACCTTAATCAACATGTATCACTTATCTAAGAAAAAACTTCAGATGATTTTAGGCTTTCAATACTTCAAATCAACACACAAGGCTTTCATCCTCGGATCATTCATAAGTAAAAATTCATTGAAGAAGAAAAAGAGAAGAACACATAAACAATTTTTCCATATGCAGAAGATCTTCAGGTTTTAAAGATGGTAATTCCAAATCTGAAGCAAAGATAACATCAAATACTATAACATGAAATAGGTGAATTAAAACAACATTTCTATCTCATTCATTACCATTTCACTTTGACAACTTGATATACAAATCACACATACAGTATTTGAATAAATATTGACAGAGATATAAAGAAGAACTGACCATAAGCATGGATAGATCTCATGTAAAGATAAGCTGCTGAAATATTATTAAGTTCATGAAAATACAATTTCACTTTCACAGTTTCTTGTTTTTCTCAAAATTTCCCTCCCCGTGCTTCCTTCTTCCCATATTTTTATAGAAAAAGGTTTCCATTTCTCATATTTATCCATTACATCAAGAGATCAAGGAAGCCAAGTCGAATTTGTGGCTATCCTCATGAAATTTAGCAACTAAAACACCAAATCTGGAAACAAATCTTAGTGAAATATGATTCATTAACCATATACTAGAAAAATAGGTTAATGAGCCTATCCTTTCATAAATATGATGCAACAAATCCTCAAATAATCGAAAAATTTGATTCCAAAATCCCTAAAAACTAGGAGATTAGCTGGAGTAGATATTTTTGCAAAAGAAAAGCTCGCGAATTTCTGAAAAATAGGGCCTAGAAACCACTTCGAATCTCCAGAACCGTAATAGATATAAAAAAACTGAGAGAGGATTTTATTATTAGTTCCATTAGTGAAAATATCCCCTCTGGTATTTTCCATATTCCTCTCCAACTGTTCGAAAATTACGCTCGAATTCAATGACAAAAACATGGAAAATCGTAACAGAGCATTGCAGAATCATTTTGTAGAGAATTTTAAAAATTAAACTGTAACACCTGTTGCAATTTTGAGAGAGGTTTTTGTAGAAGATATGGTTCTTGATAAAAACCTCCTTCAGTTTTTTTGATATTCATCTCCAAATTCTCAGAATCCATGTCTAAAGTTTATGTCTCAAACAGGCCTGAAAAATACTCTGGTTTTTGTTGCCATCAATTTTGAGATTGATTTGTCTTGTAAAAATGATGGAATTGAATGTTGGAATTATATATTTCATGATGAGTTGGAATCTCCATTCCACATTCTTCTATAATACTTCTTTTTCCACCCCTGACCATCTTGCAAAGACAAAATCTCAAACAGGTATCAAATATGAAGAAGAAATGGAAGGTATGGCAAACACCCTCCACAAATTTCATAAAATAGCTAACCATTGGCTTTCACAAAATGCAGAGTAACACTATTTGGAGATAAGATAATTGATTATCTATGTCTTCCCAATCAAGAAACACTAAAATTATTTTGTAGCAATTGTATGCAACCTCATTTTAATACATGTGCTATGCAAAGATTTTGTAGCAGATTTTTAGATAGTGGAGAAACTTTCAACTAGCATTCATGAATTGCCTCCAATTCAACATTATGGTCAACATCATTCTTCAAAAACTCAATCAAAACCTTAAACAAATGAAACCACAAAAAAATGCAATCATAAAAATAAATCAAGGAAGTTTGAAAACATTATAAAAGCAACAAGAATTGAAGGATAAAGAAAGAAAATGGCAAAGAAGATGAGGATTCAGGACATCAGAGATAGTAATGGCTTGTATTGGTGATTTGAGGGTTAACACCTACAAAAATAAATGATAGTAAATGCTTAAGGGGTTAGTTGGAGGATGGGAGGTCTCATCATGATATGGACTATCATGATCATGAGTATTTATTGGTATGACATTACCATCATATGTTCACCAAGCTAGGGCAATGACTCTCAGTTACACAATTGAGAGAAAGGGGGTCTCATCACGAGCCAACCTTCTCATTTCAACAAAGTATTTGTGAATGACATTGTCATTATCTGCACACTGATCTAGGACAGTGACCTTCAAATCATTCCTTAAAACATGAAAGAAATAAAGAATGGCAAGAAGATGGGATTGGAAAAAGTGCATCGCGAATGAAGGTGCCACACACCCTCTACAAAGTCACCCATAAATGAGATACTGCGAGCCCTTTTATGTCATAAAACTAATCTACCTATGAATTATAAACCCCTTCCACCTAATCACCCATTACATAACCTTGAAAGGCCATCCTTGGGAGCATCCCCTACTTGAGGGCTTTGGCCTACCCAATAGGAATCATATGGCACTCCTCCCCTACTTAAAATTGGCCAATCGTATAGGATTTTAAAGAATTTGTTTGATTTGATGAGGTAGTTTTGATGCACATGTTTAGGTTCCTTACTTATTATATGTGGTTTACACTTGTCATGATATCTTTGACTTGAGATATTTGGAGGGCATAACCTTTTGTTTTGCAGGACCTTGCTTGGTGGCCAGTTTTGGGAAAACAAGCCTAGCTTGGGCTTCCATGGTGTTCTCTTTCGTTATTGGATACATGATGATGATGTGCTAGCTTATGGAGGTCATTTCTATCTCTTTGTCGTGATTTTTCTTGGCATTTCAACTTGAATTTGGTAAAGGCTACACTTGTTGTTCTTCTTCTTTGTTCAAGGTTCAAGGTTATTTGATAATTTAAGTAGGGAGTATAAGGGCATACAACCCTACCTATATCCACCATAATCTATCATAGAAATATTGTTTGCAAGGGTTTTCTAAGGAAGTATAAGGGCATACACCCCTTAGACTAAACCCTAGCTAGGATACTTTCTTTTGAGAATAAAAGGATTTATACCCCCAAGGAGGTAGTATCTCTATCTCTCTGTCTTGTGACCCCATTAACCCATTAATCAAAGGCACTAGTCGTTGCATTGGAGAAACAAAATAATGTTGCTTTGGAGGCACTAGTCGTTGCTTTGGATATTGTTCTTTGAGACTTATGCTATAATGCCTCATTGAGGTGTCCCCTTTCTCTCACTAAAATTTGTTTCTTTTACAAAACTAACCTACATCCACTAGGGCTGCAGAAAAGCTAACCTTCTATCCCTAGGAACTAGCTATACTTTCCCACCAACAAACTACTAACCCTAGTGCATGTTTTAGGATAATTATGAGTAACTTTCATTGGTTAAATTTGTTGATATTTAGCTTGTTTTTCTACATCCATTAAGGTTGTTAGCCTTTGTTGCAGATTTGTTATTTTACAGTCATACTATCATGCTAAAGTCATAAGTTCTCTTGCTAAAGTGGTGCTAGTTCTTTGCTAGTTTATTTCTCACATTTATCTTGACATTTGGCATCTTACCTAGCAGCCTCATTTAACAATTTCTTGCTGATATATATCTTTGTTTACTACTTATATTACGGACAACAAGTTTAACTTGTTTTTCCACTTGATATCTTGCATTGTATACATGGTTTTTTTTGTGTCTTGGGTAGGTACTATCTATTTTCAAGTCACTCAAGGATTTGGTAACCTTAAACAACCCTCAAGACTCATTACCAAGCTCCCTTTTCCATCTAGCAACCTGGCCTATAGGGGAATTCATTCATACATCACATTTTCCATCTCATTCCCCCCTACGGTCACCTGGATTCCCTGCTTGAGTTGATTGTCTCACCTCTAAAGTGATGGGAACAACTTTTTGATTAATTGGGTTTCTTTTCATTAATGTAAACCCTTGAAGAAAGTTTGGTAGCAAATTCCAGTAGCCCCAGAGGTGTGGATAAGGATCCCATGTTTATCTGAGTAATAATGTAATGAAGATCAGTGAATTTTTCGGAAAGACTATCATAGATGGATAGTACATGTTGTGCCATTTCCAATGATATGTGGTACATCACATATTTCCTCACAGTTGAGGAGATATGTCTTAATGAAATTGGAGAACCCTCATGAGTTATATAGAAGCCCCTAGAAGGTCAAAGAAGTCAATTATTCTAGAAGCTCCTAGAAGAAGTTTACTAGTAAAAGTGGTTGTAACTAGGAGTTAATCATGTGTAAAGTTGTTGCAATAAGAAAATAAATAAAAATAAATTAGTTGCAACAAGAATTTGTGGGTTTGTTATTTATGGTAAAGTGGGTAAAGTAGTTAAAAGTGTGTTAGCCTTAAAAAAAGGAAATTGGGTAAAACAATTAGAATATAATCCCTAAAGGAAGCTACTTAAAGAGTATAAATAAGAGAGAAAGGGTCTTCGATTAGCACCTATTGAGCACATAAAATATCTCTTTTGTGAAATGTTATGGGCAGGTATGATTGACAAATCTAAAGCAGTGAGTCTCAAGCAATGACGAGAGAAGTTGCAGGAGTCGAAGGGTCGAGACTGTGGGTACTAAACTAGGGTTTTACAAAATACATCCAAAGGTTGCATTAATAGAAGGACGTGAACATCCGTTGACCACAATGGAACAAAGCATGGATACCCATGAGTTTACTGAAGACAAAGCATGGATCGGTTGCCAAAGCTAAAGAAAAGGAAGATCAGATCTATCATCAGTGACAAGTTGTAGAGATAAGAAGAGGTTGCATGAAGGATTAACCATGAGAATGTACAACAAAGCTATCTACAATAACAAAAGGCATGTTATATGTTTTTATTAAGTATATATTTGGTGAATTCTTGGGGTATGGCCATGGGAGATTGATCTTTTCCCTTGAGGGACTATTGGTTGTATGGTATATTTTGTATAAGACAAATCTACAGAGATACATTGCTATTGTATTGGTTTTTTGTTGTTGGGACACTTCATTGGGCATCGTGTTAAGACATATCTTGTGCTATTTGGAGCATGGTTGAGGGTTTATGGTTGAGACATATTGTTATCAATGTAGGTTGTGATTGCATAACAATGATGGTTTGATGTATGGTTAATGTAAGGGATTCTTATATCACACAAGATCGACACATATGTATGAAACTAGTACACGGTTGTGTTAGATCTACTTGGATATTGGTTGAGTATTATTTTCTATTAGATGAGTCAGCTTGTGAGTAGATACAGAGAGATCGGATAATGACCGAGATTGAGACATTAACACAGATAGTGTGACAAAGACAATATTAGTGATACTAGAAGAGCATTGTGCTAGTCCGCGAGTTACAGCAAATGGAGGCGCAAACATCCACAAGTTGTAGTACAAAAAGGAACGGAGATCTGTGTGTTGCATAATATATTGGTCATGGATCTGTAGAAAAAAAAAATTGAAGAATATTGGTACATGTTGTGATAGGATTTATAGTAATAGGTTGTGGCAGTGATAGCTACAGTTTATTTGATTCAATGGCAATGACCAGTCATCTACATTTGGAACTTATACTTCAAGGCAGTTGGACAAGGCAAGGATAGGTGGTTGTAGCCACCTTCCAGTTGTAGTCGAAGAACATAGGGGGTTGTAGCCTTAGAGTAAATTATTTTCCCATGGGATACCATAAACCAAAGTCCAATGTTCCTTTCAAATATCTAAATATATGTTTTACTACCTGCACATGTGTTTCTTTTGGTGCAGCTTGAAATCTTCCCACAAGCCCTAATGCCTGCATAATGTATGGTCTTGAAGTTGTCACGTACAAAGGTTTCCTATCATTGATCTATACAAAGTTTGATTTGTTTCCTTAGATTCATATTATTTAGTTAGCTTACAACCAATGACCATGGGTGTGCTGACAATTTTACAGTCTTCCATTTCAAACTTCTTCAACATCTCTTTGATATTTTTTGTCTAAGAAATGAACATGCCTCTGCTAGTTTGAGTAATTTGCAATCCTAGAAAGAATGCTAGTTCTCCAAGCATGGACATCTCAAGCCTTGAGGACAAGGTTGTTCTTCAAGGGGGAGGTAATGTTAGGGACCTAACCTCCCTAACCCCGCACATAGGTAGAATAATATATTTTCCATGAAATAAAGGCCAACATTAGTTAATACGGCTTATTCAATAAATGTGAACAAGTGAATGTAAGAAGAACTAATAAAAGCTTCCGCTTCTAGAAATATCTTCCTCTAGAATGTTCTTTAGAAGATAGAATTAGTATAAATAAGAGTAGAAGGCATGAGAAATATTTGTCTTGAGAATTATTGTAATAGAGTGTTGTTATGTTGAAGGTTGCCCCATCGAAGAGGAAAGTGAACATTGCTTCCTATCACTAAAGTTATTCTTTTTGGTTGTGGTTCTCTACATTTTATTGTTTTGCTGGTATTTTCTGCAATATTTCTATTTGTGCTTAATATAATAGATCAGGTACCTAACAAGAGGTTTCATAGTACTTTCCTCTACAAAAACTGTGGGAATTTTTTTTCCAAGCTAGAGACGTGTACTACTGGCATCTTTAAAGCATAGAGATTTGTCATTCATCAAGTAAAACTATAGTGGGGAAGAATACACGCAGGAAAGATTGATAGTTTCACAGGGTTGCCTAGAAAAAAATGATTCACCTTATTGGAAACCTTTGTAACCCATGTTGGTACCCCTCGAGTAGTACAACATCAGATAGAATTTGTACACGACCATCACTCCCACATACCGAAAGGTATATCAAGAGTCCCTTAGGTCTCCTAGAGACATCTCTAGATCAATCGATCGGTTGTATGACTACTATACTGACATTAATAACAACACTCAGGAAGATAGTCTCTAGTACCTGGGTAATCGAGTAGTATAGCTAAGGGTACGATTGTTCCTCCTTAGTCGAAGCCCTGAGATATTGGACCGAGTACTATTATTTGACCCCACACATATATTAAAGAGATATAGCACATGGAAAACCCTTGTTTGTAGGAACCCTGTAAACTCTAACACCTAGGAAGAAATAGACCAAAAAAAGAAACAAACTAGATCTATTGCAGTGTAACCTTTCCTCTTGCATTATGGTTGTGAAATTCCTACAGAATTTCTTCTGTTAACAATGTGGGCCATTCTTTAATGCAGTATTCAGGCTGAAGTATAACTATGCAGAGGTAAAAAAAGAGTATAGTGGTCCCATCGACACACTTATTTGGGACCTGTTATCCATCAAAGTTGCACTGAGATGGACTTCTAGCGAGCCGCCAAAGTTTGAACATCATTTGTTCAAAATTCAAAGTTCAGAAGTTCAGTCGGTCGTAAAGACCACCCTGTTACTTTACATTTCCATAAAAAAATTGTAATAAGAGGTGTTTGCATGATGAACTTGTAAAAGGTCTTAGCCACCTTAAGTCCTAAGCGTGAGTTATACTCTGGAGTGTTTTTTCACTTACTAATTATATTTTGTCGTTTTCAGGCAATTTATAATTTATGAGTTTTTTCAATCAATTCCTCCAGAGCTGGAGTATATGCTCATGGTTAGGCTTGAGCATGGATCTAATCCTAGTGTCTAATGTATATTACCATGCTAAACATTCTCCTAGAGTCTTATAGAAATGTATGAAGTCCCCCGTAAGTTTTTTTTTTTAATTTTTTTCAGTTAATTAAAAATTGCCAGAATTCGGCAATTTTTTAATTAAAAAATAAAGATACATTAAAAAAAGTGGTATCTTGGCACCAAATAGGCCATGGGGATGCTCATTTTTTGACCTAGAGCACCCATGTTACCTAAGTACCCACTTATTTGAGTAAAATTAGTGATTTTAATCACTTAAAATTAATTTTACTCTCAAAAACCCAAAAAAGTCAATTTAATTCAATAAAAATCAACAAAGGAAAAAATAAAGGGACATGTGGGGACATGATTGAAGACGAAATAAAAGCACAAAGTCGAGCCAAAGGTCAAAGGAGACAAACCCAAGTTGATTGGCATTTGATTGATGAGTTGGTTATTGGATTTAGACATGTGCTTTTGGAGAAGTGCGCCCCTCTTGGAGAGGTGGCACACCCTTGAGGTGGCAGCCCACACTAAGGAGAGATGGCGCGCCCTCCTTCCCTCAAACTTCTGGATTAACACTTGGTTGAATGTGTGGAGAGGTGGTGGCCCACTCTCCAACACTTGGCTCACCTCTCCCTCCACTTGGTGCGCCCTCCTCTCACTTGGCATGCGCCCTCCTCATTGGGATCTTCACCCATTGTTGTATAAATATGAGAGCTCTCTCCCATTACTTGCTAGCTTGGAGATTTGAGAGAATAGCTTGTTGTAACTCTATCATTGTAATATTTTTCTTATGCTAATGGAATAAAGACTTTGGAGGTCAAGATCTATGGTGGTGTGGCTCTTGTATTGGTGAATGTGGTTCACATGAGGTGATTTTGTTTCATGCATTGCTTTATAACTTGTTAGTATTGTCCAATCTCTAGGAATATTGTTATTCAAATTGGATAGAGTTGGTTATATCTTATATCTCAATTCTATTGGGCATTTACATTTAAGATTTGATATGCATGTAAAGTTTATGTTAAAACTAATATGCCATCTTGAGTCTTTTGTGTAGGTAACACTTTATTTAACAAGTTCATTGCAAAGGGTTTTGTGAATTAGACAAGATCATCTCATCTAGAAGAAGTGAAGGAGCTTGCTTGCATCTTTCATTCTTCAAGAAATTGGACAGCCTTCCCATCTTTGCCTAGCCATCAAAGTGACTCCATTGCTCAAGGGATCCAAGCACTTCAAGTCCTCTCTTTCTCCTCTCTCAAACTCTCTTAAAAGTTTTCTTGTTACTTGGTTACTTTCATGCAAAGAAGAAATATGTTATTAAAGTTCATAATTTTCTTTGCATAACTACTTACCTAAATCTACTAAGTGCTTAAGTTCTATATCTCAAAAAGGGTAGATTCGGCAAAGTATTCTAAGCAATTTTAGCTAGCTTCAATTTCCATTTTAAAGGGCTGAAATTGTTTTGCTTCAAAATTCTTTAAAGGTTCATATTTGGTAATTAAAGTACCCTTACATTGTTGTTCTAAAACAGTAGAAAAGATCCTAAGGAGACAATCTCTTTAGCTTGTCTTTCTTAGTTAATTTTCGTTTTTTTTCATAAGTTTTACTTAGAAATTTTTGTGTAAATTTCTACTAATAACCCAAGACACTTCCAAAGTGTTTTTGGGCATCTTTTGCCATCCTTTGTTCGTTGTTTTATGCAGGTTGACGAACAAATAAGAGGAAACTCTATCCGTTTTTGGTGGATTATGAGCATCTGGGACCCTCGGGAGCACCATTTTTACTTCATAACTCTTTGTAAAGCATTGTAAAGCATTGTAAAGACTTGTGACCCCCCTAATGAATGGTCACAAGTCAATTCCATAAGCCTTGTCTAAAGAGCTTAATAAAATCAGTGGGACTACAAGCTCTCGCTCTTCATTTCCCCCTGGGGAACGGTGTTTTCGGTGGTGGTGTCATATTTTGCAAAGTTTTAGCTTAGATTTGATTTTGCATAAGTAATTAAGCTAAAAGTGATCTTTTTCCATCACAAAGCACAATTAATTAGTTTAGATCAATTTTTCATTTTTTGCAAATAGAGCACTAATTGCTAGATTAGCTTTATTTCCGCAATTTCAATTTGGCAAATAAACCATCCCCTCAATGACCTCGAAAGGGGCCTGGTCAGTGTGGATCTAGTAATTAGTCTCACATTTATTTTCTTGTCATAAAATAAACAAATTCCCCTCAGCTCATAGTGCGGTTCCTAACCCTTCTAGTTGTGAGCTTGTCACGATCTATTGGGAGTAAGTTCATACACGTTGTATTGGTCAGTGGTTGATAGTTTAATTAGGACAACCCCCAAAGTAGTTAACTTAATGTGCGGGAAAACGCCTTGAAGTGACCTGAGAAGTAAGGCAGGCCCTCTTGAGACCTGGCTTCCCATCCGTTTTGGACATCCATCACTTTGAGTGAGTTTTACTGGTGAGACCATTGGGTTTCGGTAAAGCTCTCCGCAAGTTTCCAAGCAAAGATTTAACCTCTAAGGAGGCCCAAACCATCTCATTAACTGAACATTAATTTATCCTAATAAAACACTCGAACTACATTGCCCACGATTCTCTTTAAGGCACTGGTCTCAATTTTTCACACTCAGCAAATCCACAGGCTTCATTTTAAGTTTGGTTATATATTTAATTTAAATGAAACTTGCACCTAACAATTGTCTCTCAGTATCCTTTTGATGCAAGTACATGCTTATCTGATTATATATCGTGGTGAATGTTTACTTCATGTTTTATCAGTTTATGGTTGATTATTTGAAAGAATAATAAACTCCTAGATTTCATATTTTGTACTTAGCTTATTTCAAAGCCTTAGTATATTTGTTAGGGACCACCCCCCTTGGCTTCGCTAGGAGTTGGCCTAGATGGAGGAGTTGAGGATTAGGTGACAGCACCTTAACTCTCACTTGCCCCCAAGGACACACCAAGTGGATTGAAGATTTCTTCCACGTCTCCCAGGTGTGTATAAGGCGGCAACAGGACCTATCGTGTTGGATTTCTCTCTTTGCCTTGATTGTTGCAGTACCTATCACTTCTAAGAAAAAAACAAATTTCACATGGACCCCATGTTGACGCCAAAAGACTAGAGAGTCTCAAACGTCAGCATTTTCAACCTCCCACGGGGCTAGGCGAGAAGAAGCAGGAATATCACCCTAAGGCTTAAAGCCCCAAACAAGAATGTGCATTGAACCTTAAGTCAAATTTACCCTAACCTATAGTCCAAGCATGAATTCCTTTGCATTATAATTTAGCCTTTTGACAATACAACTTTCACAACTTCTATATAGAATTTATATATTTGTATTGAAAAAATTAAAATTAATAAAGAAAATGCACAAAAATAGAATGGCAATGCTTTTGTTTTCAATTTAACTGCAAAAAAAAAAAAACACAAAGTTAATTAAAAACTAAAAAAACTAATAAACTAAATTAGCATGTAACTTTTTTATATTTTCTTTAGAAATAAGGATATAACTAAAACATGATAAAATTAAAATAATAAAAAATAAATAAAAAACAAAAAATTTATATATATTAAACTAGTTAATTAATAAAACATATAACATATTCATGACTTTGTTCGTTTTCCTTTTTAAAGTTAGGATGTAAAGATCATAAAACTAAAGTAATAAAATAAACAAAGTTTATATACACTAAAGATAGTAAATAAAACTTTTATGAATATGATTGTTTACAGCAAAATTACATTTAGTTTGTCTTTTTAAAAACTTTATCCAACCTTTTTTTTATTTTCTGAAATCAAAGTTTTTAAATAAAAAAAGAAAGGAGGACTTTAAAGAAAATTCAAAGAAATATTCTAGAACGAGGAAAAATTGATTTTCATTAAAAGAGTTTTTCATATAGATCACAAATCTTTGAAATCTGCAAGTCTCTTAATAGATTAGGGCAAAGTAGGTACATGATTTTTAGTTTTTCTAGATGAAATATACAATAGAAAGACCAAACACTAAAAAAATAAAAAGAACGCTGAGCCAGAAGTAGAATAGAGCAATCGTGGTGAATGGCAAAGAGGAAACCTGCATATAGAAAACGATTAGCGTCGAATAAAATYGAGCCTTAATAGAGCTACTAACAAGCAAACCTTTACCTCATGAAGGCCAGCAAGCTTATCCTCGCCTATTCTTTTCACTGTTTTGCAAAACCACCTGCTACCGACGATTCCGTCAATCTCTGMTGAAAGTGTAAGGAAAAAATGAAATAAAAAATCCCTCCCAACAGTCACAGCATACTAGTCTCTGAAAATTCTGCCTAAGTTCTTTGTCTGAGTTTGATTTCTGAGACAATACCTCCTTCAGAAAGTTTTTGTCTTCTTCAGAACCCTCTCCCCCAAATTGCTGCGCTCTGTTTTCTTTTATCCCCTTGGGTGGACCGTTCCTTTAGTGAAACAGTTTTATAACTGAGTTTTAACTGTCCAGAAAATTTATTAAACTAAATTTTGTTATCCCCGTGTCTTTTGCGTTTTCCTACCAAGCGAACTCAGGTGGTTCTGGTCGTTTTCCAACTAAGAGACTGTTAGGGAATTCCCTTGACACATTACTAAACTAATCAATTTGCAGTTGTTATATCTGGGTGAAGAACTTCCTTGTAATGCCTGGCAGCCTTGTCCCAACGCGAACCCTCACAATCAAGCTCGAACCTTCAATAAATGGTTAAACCGATCACACAGGATATTATCGCTGAAACCAACGAGAGGCAAACAATCACTGGTGTTGAGACAGAAGCTTTTGAGTGTCTGGAGCATGTCCCACGATGTGATCCGATCCAATCGCCACAGAGACCTGGGTTTCCAAAAATCTCTCTCGGGTAATATTTCCTATCTCTCGTTCCACGCTGATATTTCCTTTGATAAAATCAATACGTGTGAGTCGCCAATATGACAAAGTACTTCCCACAAGTAGAAAAGTGGTCCTTCACTTTTATATCAAATGCTTTAATAAGAATTATAATGAATATTTAGATGGTTCGCTTATTTCATGGCATAAATCCACACTTAGAAAAAAAAAAATTGACTTTATGAGTTAAGTCAAACCATAAGGAAATGGCTCTTATGAGTGTATTCGAGATATTGGATATCATGTAGTGACTTCATAAGGGAAAAGGAAATTAATCCATGATAAAGTGAAGATCAAGATTTTATTTGGAAATGGCTCTTATGAGTGTATTCGAGATATTGGATATCGTGTAGTGACTTCATAAGGGAAAAGGAAATTAATCCATGATAAAGTGAAGATCAAGATTATTTAAATAATAACAAAGGTATGGAGAGGGTCATGGAAAGTATGACATAATGAAACTTTCTTAGCATTGGGCATTTTTGGCATGTAACAATATTAAAGTATTAATTTAAAAGGAATTTTGGTATCACTCTTAGGTTATAATTAAATATGTGAGAGAGATATAAGGTATATTTTTGGAAATCATTTCTCTTTTTTCCAAAATTTTAATGAGCTTTAGCCTTAGCGTGTAAAGTGTAATGCACCTTGTCCATAATGATGTAGAAATATTTTTGAGACTTCTTCATTGGAAGTGGAGATTCTCCTAGATCAATGAGACTCTAACTTCCCCTTGAAACTAGGAAACTATTTTTTGAGGTGGATTTTCACACAAAACTAATTTCCCTTTTTACAAATAATTGAGTAATTCCACTCACTTCAAGTATTACTCATTTTTCCAATTTGGATGAATAATACACGAGCTTCTCACACTCATTTAAACTATTAGTCATTTTTACAATTTAAATGAATAATTCATGAGCATTAATTATTCTCTGTCACCAATCATCAATCAACATTTTAATGATCTTCTCCATGGTGTGCAAAGTAATAATTTTTGTGTGGAAATCCTCCTGGATCATACCTCCCCACAAAAAGAACTTTTCGTCCTCCAAAATTATAGAGAGAAAATGTAACTTGAATGTATGCAACTACCTTTGCTAGCTTCTAG
>JASDQU010103373.1:200769-220803 GCA_032191745.1 Picea mariana | reverse complement strand
TGACTTTATGAATTAAGTCAAACCATAAGGAAATGGCTCTTATGAGTGTATTCGAGATATTGGATATCATGTAGTGACTTCATAAGGGAAAAGGAAATTAATCCATGATAAAGTGAAGATCAAGATTATTTAAATAATAACAAAGGTATGGAGAGGGTTATGGAAAGTATGACATAATGAAACTTTCTTAGCATTGGGCATTTTTGGCATGTAACAATATTAAAGTATTAATTTAAAAGGCACTTTGGTATCACCCTTAGGTTATAATTAAATATGTGAGAGAGATATAAGGTATATTTTTTGAAATCATTTCTCTTTTTTCCAAAACTTTAATGAGCTTTAGCCTTGGCGTGTAAAGTGTAATGCACCTTGTTCATAATGATGTAGAAATATTTTTGAGACTTCTTCATTGGAAGTGGAGATCCTCCTAGATCAATGAGACTCTAACTTCCCCTTGAAACTAGGAAACTATTTTTTGAGGTGGATTTTCACACAAAACTAATTTCCTTTTTTACAAATAATTGAGTAATTCCACTCACTTCAAGTATTACTCATTTTTCCAATTTGGATGAATAATACACAAGCTTCTCACACTCATTTAAACTATTAGTCATTTTTACAATTTAAATGAATCATTCATGAGCATTAATTATTCTTTGTCACCAATCATCAATCAACATTTTAATGATCTTCTCCATGGTGTGCAAAGTAATAATTTTTGTGTGGAAATCCTCCTGGATCATACCTCCCCACAAAAAGAACTTTTCGTCCTCCAAAATTATAGAGAGAAAATGTAACTTGAATGTATGCAACTACCTTTGCTAGCTTCTAGGAAAATTCTTACACTCSACGATGCACTTCCCCACTGCTCGATATGCATAACAAATGTCTTTGAAAAGCCACACCCTTCTTCTCCTTCACATTTGTACTTTGAAATGAGGATGTCGATGCCAACACTTACATCAATGCAAATYTGTAGCTAATTCCTTCATTTGCAAAACAAATGTCTCTGAAAGGCCACACCCTTATTTTGCTTCACCTTTGTACTTCAGAATGAGGATGTCGATGCTAACACTTTCATCAATGCAAAGATATAGCTGATTCCTTGATCTGCATAACAAATGTCTCTAAAAGGCTACACCCTTATTCTCCTTCACCTTTGTACTTTGGAATGAGGATGTCAATGCCGACACTTGCATCAATGCAAATCTGTAGCTGATTTCTTGATCTACATAACAAATGTCTCTGAAAGGCTGCACCCTTCTTCTCCTTCACCTTTGTACTTCAGAATGAGGATGTCGATGTCAACACTTGCATCAATGCAAATATGTAGTTGATAATACATGGATCACAACTTTGCAAAATTTTTAAGGAAGACCATACTTGCCAAGAGTTTATAAAACACTCATGGACAAGTTTACAATGTTGCCAAAATAGGCCTAGGAAAAACAATGCCTCTCACTCAATGGCTACAAGACCCATTACAATGTTGTCAACAAGGTTTAACAAAGTTTAAGCATAGAACAAAATGCTTCTCACTCTCATCATCACTTTAAGAGTGGCCACAAAACATTAATTTTAAGGCCAATGTCATAAAAATGCTTTAAGGCCAATCTAAGTCACAGGGTTCGCTGAACCTAAAGCTTGAGGTTCGAAATTCGACGAGCCTCAAGGTTTGCCGAACTTAATGTCGAACCTGAATGAACTCGAATGCGTGCACGGATTCAAATCTTAGGACGAATTTGAGGGAGAATTTTATTGAGGTTTGGGATGAGGTTTTATTAGGATTCAATATGTATAGCCGAACCTCATCCAAACCTTATTGGAAAATTCAAACCCGAATCAAACCTAATCGTTGCCGAACCCAAACCATATGATTTAGATGCCAATGTCATAAAAATGCACTAGTGGTTAGACTCTATGGTCTCAAACTCCACTACAATATAATGTGGATATGGCAAAATTATAAAAATGGCTTTCAAAGTTGATCATGCCTCATCCCATGAGCTTAATGCTCATACAGAAACGTCAACAACCCCCTCTAAGTGGTGACTTACACCAGCACAAACGAAAACAAATGGCAACTGCACGTTGTTTGATCTGTGATCAAATTGTTGGAGGTTGCGAGTGGAATCGATGTGAATATCACCGCAAACCAAAATGAAAATTGAGAGACGAAACACTTTCTGGAAAAAACCCTAAACTCAAACCATTATGCCAGCAACGTCCGTTCACCCATTCTAAACCCATTTTAGCATCGTAATCTCTTGCCATGATTGTCAGTTTTGAAGCACTCAACATTCAAGATGCAATTTTACACCAAGCCAGTGAGCACAAAACAACTTTGCTATTGTACTCGTGGAAGTAATATCCTCATAACCGATTGTGCACATTGCCAAAATACAAAATAGAAGGTGTCGATGAAGAAAATGGTTGAGATGAATACACTTGCCACTGATCCACCTGATAACATTTTAAAAGTGGATCTTATACATCGAGATTTACCTATCTCTCCATGTCAAATGTTCATAAGATGCGCCCACAGGCAGCCCAATAATCCATATGCCCGATCCTCAGCTTGAAACCTGTTGAATATTTTCTTGCCCAGGAAATCATGGAGAAAGAAACCTCCAAATTGTACAGTAATTTGGTACGTGGCACGTCAATTATGGCCATCATGGCACGACTCAATTGCAAGATGCAAAAATCATGGATCAAATCCTGAAATATATGAACAACAGAATGAAAACACCACGAACCTGTAGTTCGACAACACATGATCAACACCAGAATTGGAGGCATTGGATTGCTGGTCGATTTCATTACCTGCTTTTATTCCTGGCATGAAGAATATGATTCGACCTATAATCATTGGTGTCGCAGAGAAGCGGCATTATGAGCTTCGTGGCACTGCCTCTAAAGCTTTCATAAGAACAATTCCCACCATTAAAATTACGCAAGACCTTCCTGTTACCGATTCTACACAGTGTGTTGTGTGAAAGGATGAATTTGAAGTGGGCACCAAGGTAAGACAGATGCCCTGTAAATATATGTACCATTTTGTTTGCATTCTTTCGTGGCTTGAACAACATAATTCTTGTCTAGTTTGTTGATAAAGATGACGTTGAGTATGAGTAGGTTCTCTTCCATGGATATAGAAGACGTAATGGTGAGGTGAGGCAAAAATTTGATATTGCAAATCCCACCATGGGATGTCAATGATGATAAGAAACTGAAACAAAATACTTCAATAATTTTATTATTTCCTGCAGGTGCATCTGATTCTCCTTGGAAATTGAACATGCAATTAGTCTTGACGAGAATGGATCTGGCATCCAAAAATATGACTCCCTTGCGTGCACTTCTCTTGGCTTTACGAGGAGGAAGATTGGTTGACCCCATATTTACAGGCAACATAGGAAACACGCATTGGTTCACTTTTCATCACACTAGAAGGTTCTACACAATATTGACACAATCTGAGTTATTTGGCATTCCAGTAGCCTGTAAGACCACCTTTTTGATGGAAAAGTAGATTTCAAAACCAATCTCACCGCAATATCCACAAAAGTCCATTAGAGTTTAGTTTCACTTTTTAATAAGCGATCTATATCCATATTTTTCTTGTGCATATGAATTCAATCTTTCTTCATGCTTTTCACTAATGGAAACAAGCATACAATGCATGATGACAATGCTCAACTATCCAAAAAAGCTATCCATTTCTTACCGAACCAATTTAAAGAACCTTCTTCCTGCAATTGTGCTTCTTCAGGGATAGGTTCAAGAACACTGATTGCATGTTCCACCATCTCTTTTACAGCCTCCTTCTGCATAGGTTCTGGCACGGGCTTCTTGTTTGGTGTGCGACGAAGCTCGGGGTGAAGCTTCCAACATTTCCCAATCTATGACCAGTCATATTGCAATGAGTGCAATAGTTGTGTGGCTTCATGCCCGTCTCGCTTTCACTGCAAGGAGATTTTCTCTTCCAACACTTTGCAATACTCTTGTTGTCCCAAGCTTTTCGAGGAGAATTTGATTTCCTTCAGAACCTCTTGCTAGATCTATCACTTTCAAAAAGTGATGTGCCATTGTTTTTCTTAGATGGTGTTGATGATGATTTCAACTCTTTGCTTGAAGAATCTTTTACTTCTGCTACTTTTGAGCATTCTCCTTCAACATACCCCAATCCTGTAAATCAAGGCCTTCCTACAACCTCCAGTGTTGAATGATGCCTTGGCTATTAATACCAATACTTCCTCCTTTATACCCCATCTTCCTCAACAACTTCAAGCCAATTCCCTTGGTGTTCATTTCAAAAACTCCAAAAGAGGCATCATCATTAATAAGGGAAGGAATTGAGTATGGAGAATTCTTTACCTCCATTCCTATTTGCGACACTTGGTCATCTTCCTAAATTTTGGCCAACTGCTACTCCTATTTGGATGAAGCTTCTGGGAAAACACCTTTGTTACATGGTGACTGATGAGTATCCTCTAATATCTGACAATATATGCAAACATCGACACTTTCATGACAAAAACCATAACTAGTATACCTGCCATGGCCACAAGTTGGTCTGACCTTGGAGGGAATTTATGTTTCTCCTGTAGCGAAACATTCCCCAACTTGCTCCTCCATAGTTTGTAGCTGCAACTGTAGTTTGTTCTTTTCTTCTTCTGATTCTTGTAGCAACCTCCTCAATTCAGTGTTCTCTGCATGAATTTTTTGGTTGATTTCTTCAATCTCACGAAGCCATGCTTGCTTCTCTTCTTTGCCCGTGATTATTCACAATCCGTAACACTGGTCAGACCTGCTATGATGCCACTTGATCCGAGAATTTATGTGAGATCTTTCTCTACAAAAATTCTACAATGAGGATCTTTTATTGTTGATAAATTGCATGTGAACATAAGCAAATAATAAACAATACATATGAATGTGAGCAAATTTTCATCATTATGTGCATATGTGCAATTAAATTTCTACTTAATCAAGTGAGAATGCAATCAAAACTCACAAATATATTTTGACACACATATGTTAACAAAGTTCACCCAACGTCTTGGCTATGTCTCTGGGCCCGCTACAACAACAAACCATTTGTTATTGCTTCTCCCAAATAGGGGTTGATTCTCCTTTACATAAAGGGCTACAATATTCTCCCAATGTGGGGTTGATTCTCCTTTACAGAAAGGGCTACAATATTCTCCCAATGTGGGGTTGATGGGCTCGCCCAATGCGAGGCTCAATTCTCCCAATGAAGGGGCTCAACTCTCCCAACAAGGGGATCAACTCTCCCATTGAAGGGGCTTACAAAATACAAGCATGATTACTTGCTCCTTCTCCTCCAAGGGGCCTCCCCCAAATCTCTCCCAATAAGGAGTTTAAATAGTTTCCTTAGCTCCATAATTAAAGGAGACAAGATCCACAATTTTAGGGTCTAATAACAACTCAAAGGACAAACTGAGAAAGAATCTCAAACCAACCTATGAGACTCTTAACCTTCCCTTGAGACTAAGAAACTACTTGGGATATAATGAGGAAGAAACTCAAAACAACTCATGAGACTCTAACTTCCCCTTGAAACTAGAAAACTAATTTGTGAGGTGGATTCTCACACAAAACTAATTTCCCTTTTTACAAATTAAATGAAAAATACATGAGTAATTTCACTCACTTCAAGTATTACTCATGTTTCCAATTTGGATGAATAATACATGAGCTTCTCACACTCATTTAAAGTATTAATCATTTTTACAATTTAAATGAATCATTCATGAGGATTAATCATTTTTTGTCACCTATCATCAATCAACATTTTAATGATCTTCTCCATGGTGTGCAAATTAATAATTCCATGTGTGGAGATGATCTGGATTATTTTCGGAACGAAATGAAAGAAGAGATATTACAATGACATAAACATAAATATTGTGAGAAACAGAGAAATACAACAATACATGATTTCGATTAATGAAAGAAATGTATAGAGACTGTAAAAATACAGAGTGTAAGACTAGCTACAATGGTAGCAGCTTTATCTCTAAGAAGATATGTGACGGCTACACTCATTCGCAAGAAGATGAATACAATGAGGCTTTGAATTCATTTTTACAATAAACATGAATGCCAAAACTCTAGACATCCAAAAACCTAACCCTAGGAGATGAAGCGCCAAAAGTCATGTGGGCCCCGTTGGGGTAAGTTAGTAATCAAATTTCCGGGGTTGTAACTTTTGCATACAATCTCCATTTTAGGTGTGTGATAGCCCGTTGGAAAGGTATTTTCGAGAACTACACATTATGCTATCAAACTCTAACCATGTTAATAGTTTCACTGTGGCAAGACCAAACAATGTTGTTTAGGGCCTCAAAATGGACTTGAAAGTACAAAAAGATGTACTGAGATGAAAACTGCCAAAATAGGCCAATTGGACTAGATGAGCGGCCACAAATATCCACTTGGATGTTGTGTAGGGCTTCAAGACAACCTTAGAATTGCATAACCCATAATTAAAAAGAAGTTTCCCCATTACAAAGAAACATGTTGAACTGAAAACTGTCAAGATGAGTCAATTGGAATTTGGAACGGGTGAGTGGCCACCAATATCCACCTGGATCAATCCTCCCCCCTTAGGAAGCAATGGTATCCATTGTGTTGAGTGCCTGGGAAAGGGGGGAAATCGTTTGCTGAATCTGAATCTTAGTGAGTTGTGGGCCTTTGTTGGAGAAGTTGCATTGCTTGATCTATGGAAGGTTGTCACGAACCTATTGTTGGCAAGGTTGAATCTGCTCCACCAACCTGTTGTCTCTAGGCTTGACGGGGCATTGTGTAGGCACCATTGTAGGTGAAGAAACAATATCTTCTTTCTCTTATGTAATCTACTTATGCTGGATAGAAGGTATTGAGGCTGCAGTGGTTGTAGTGGCCTTCTGTGCATCCTTTGAATAGATTGTGAAGAGGATGAATTTTGCAGTATGAGAGATTACCTTGCAGCATTGTTTTGGTGGAAGAGTAGTCGGAACTACCTCTGGTATCCTATAGAGTTGACCCCTAGAGTAATAATGACACTACATGGTCGAGACTCATAAAAAACATGGCGTTTCCACATATATGGTTGGCCCAAAACAACATCATAGACATCAAGAGGGGCAACATCACATACTACCTCATCCTTGAAGGGTTGGATACCATATGTTGGATTTATATATATTTCTCACTTCTACTTCTAGGGCTGACCCAGGTTAGGATCGCAACAGGTTTCCAACAAAACCCTCTAAAACGATCAACCCTCCTGATAAACCAGAAGGAAACACAGCTCACAGAGTGCACTGCGCAGTCTCACCCAAGATAACTTTATGGGTGACTGCAATGCTCAAGTGCTTGCAGTCTAGGAATGAGTGAGGATTTGTGAATGTATTCTATCTGCATTACTCTGATTATTCATTCAAGTATTTCTAGGATTCATTCATCTTTACGCCCATGCATGCATTCTAATGTATTTATCTTAACCATTCATTCGTAAACCAATCATTAACAGAAAGTAACCATGCAAGAAACATCACATATAACACATGTTTTACCATGGTTCACCCCCTCCTGGGTTATGTCCACAAATATTTGGCTTCTCTGCTCTTTTATTTAGTCTGTTGCAAAACATGGCGTTGTGCGCATTACATCTTCCATCATACAATCCTGGAGAGGTTCAAGAACCTTTGTGAGGCGAAATAGATCACACCAGGCTCCTCAGCCTATGACTTAACCTCCAAAATCTATCTTACTTGACTCTTTGATCTCACATTGGACTTACAATTATTCAACAACTATGAACTTACAACCGTTGAACTCCGACTTAGACCTCCTAGGTTCTTATTTATAATATTTTATAGGCTTATAGTTGTTACAATATTGATCAAAACCCTAACCCTATCATGGTTAGGCTTGCCTGCCTTCTCACCTTGGATGTTGCTCCTCTTGCATGTTGTTTTTCCTCATGCATGCTTCTTTTCCTCATGCATGTTGTTTTTCCTGCCAGTTGTTCTTCTCCAAAATTAGGCCTACACTCAAAATATCCTTTCTTCTCAAAATAGGCTTTCGCCCAACATGCCCTCAACACTGACATGTGACTCGTCCCGATCCACTCAGGTGGTGCGTGCTCCCTGAACAACCTCTGCCAAGTTGTGGAATTTCCCTTCTAACTCTTCTCCTTTTGCTTTGCCTTGCATAACTTTCTTCGTGAGCTCTTCTACTCGTTGCGTTGTGATATGCTCCCTGAGATATTCTATGCTATCAACATGATCCTAAGCCATTCTCGTTTTCTCCTTCTCCAGTTTCACAATTATTTGCGCTAATTTCTCTTGGAGAGGTTCTAATTGGGCTAGCCTTTCCTGGTTATTATTTTGTGCAGCCTTCAGTTCTGCCTGTAGGGTCTTCATCTCTTGTGTGCCCTTCACTCACTCTGTGATGCTCATGGACTTTTGCCTCTACTTCAACTCCTAGATTGCAGTGTTGATTACCTCCTCTTATTGATCTAGTTGTTGGATCCTATCATCTTCTTTTAGCATTGTCCATAGTTGGGCGGTCTTATCAAACAATTGTGTGACCTTTTCAGCTTCTTTTTTTATCACTTCTACTTGCATAACTGTCCGTTGTTCCCTTTCAACCAGAAATTGCGGAGGAATAGTAAGGGTTAAATTTTATTTAATCTCCTCGATCTCCTTCTTGTAGTTCTCGAGTGTCTTCGCGATGATTTGGATCTGTTCTTTCGCATTGCTCATGGTTGCCTGCGAGATGTCTAGAATCCTTGTAAAAACTTCCTTCAACTTTTGCTCTAGAATATCTACGCATTGTTTCTCCTCTTTTGTCTTGAGCTTTACTGCTCGACCACCAGTTCTAGGGCATCCTTTCCATTCCTAGTTTCCTGAAATTCCACTGCATCTGTCCTTGCGCATGATTGCACTTCCTGTGCGACACTAACTTGAAGTTTGTACAAAGCCTTTGTTGGTATCTTCGCTAGTACCAATTGTACTTGTGCCAGATATTTTAGTGGTGTCTGGGTTATGACCTTGTCCATATGCAACATATTTGATGTTACTTGAAAGCTTGGACTTGCCTGCGCTATGGTCTGGATGGTGTCTTCTTCGTTTGGCGCGGTCCTTTCCTCTATTTCTGTTGCTGAGGGGATGGGTTCTGTTCCCCTTTCCTACCTTTGGGCTGCTTGTATTTGTTCTAGGACCTTCCTGATATTGACCAACTCATTCTGTATCCTTCCCCTTTGGTGTTTTTCCTCTTCAAACTCCTCCGCTGCGCGATCCTGTACTCTCTCTGCAACACGATCAACATCATCCTTGATGATTGTGTACTCAAGTATCTGCTTATGGGCCTTGGCCTTCTTGCGCGGCCCTCCTATATGTATAATTGGCCGCTTGGGTGGTCCTGTTTCTTGTGGAGTGGTTGCCGAAGGGGTTTCTTGTGTCAGTGTGTCCCCCCAATCCTTATTCTTCCTGCGTTGGGGCAATGTCCTTCTTTCTTGACTGCACATCCTTCTTTGGAGCACTGCCCTTATTTTGTTGTGTTGGCTTCTAACTGGAATTCCCCTGCTATGCCGGATTCTGGGTGCAACATTGTCTCTTGCAGGTGTCTTGGATGATCCTGCCTCTACTTCCTTTCCCTTTGGCATGTCCTTGGTGAGGATTGGGATCTTCAAGTCGTCTTTCCAGTCTCGCATCACCATTTCAACTTCCTCTGCATTGATGCAGAATCAAAGTTGAAGTCATTATTTTGCTGGATCCCTACGCGCTTGGATCCACATATTGTGGTGCGTGGCCCTAAAGCTGGCTATGCCTTGATACTATGCGACCACTTCCAGAGTGATTCTCCAGGTGTTGGCTATGTTGTATTGGATATCACTGAGATACCACACAAAGGTACTCTTATTGCCACTTCTTCTCTCAGGATTCGACGTGCTTCCCATGGATGTGTACCACGTTGCGCGAAAACATCCTACTCTATTGAAAAAATAAGAGTAGGGAGGCTCCTTCCACTTGATTAGTGCTATTAAAATCAACAACCAGGAATAATGGAACTTTGTTCCCAAGTCCTGCGCGTCCTTGCAGTCGTCGAGGAACGGGTTCAATAGATATGGGGCCCAGCTGATCATGGTATCGTTTTCACACTGAGTTRCAGCTATGACAACCCCTACATGGACATCTTCCTTGTGACATTTGCGTAGCAATTTGCACGCCATTAGTTTTGTGGCCATCCCAGTGGCTGCGTCGYTGATTCTCTTGATGATAATCCYGCGRGAGTGTCTCTCTGTGATGTATGTCTTCTTTATTTCTTCAACGAGAGCCTTTTCCTTCGTCATGTTGTCCAGGTACTATGCGAGACTCTCACCGTTTGAGGGTAGGCCTGTGATGAACGCGATGAGTTCTATATCAATGGATATCGATTCTTCCAGCCATAAGAACCCTCCGTGGAGGACTGCCATCAATTGCTTGGCGTAGTTATTCACTTCTTTCCCCCTCCCAAAGTGGGGAATATCCACCAAGTTAAAAATCTCTATGTTTGCTAAACCTTCTACCCATTGCTTTGCTGTAGTATTGGGTCTCCAAATGGCCCTGTGCCTAGGCTCCCCATGTATACTTGCTACACAAATTCTGGTAATTTGTTGGTGTTGGCCACATCATGGTCTGAGTATCTTAGCCTTTCCACGCACCCCAGTAAAGTTGGCATGGCCTGCACCCCCTTTGGAATGTGTGGTATCACAATTGAGGCATCGGGCTGCTTGCAAATGGATTGCGCGATGGGTTGTTTTCCCTTTCTTCTTACCAGAGTGGTAGAGGTCCCATCCTCTAGCTCTCTCTCTTCCCCGCCCAACTTTGTCTGTCTTGTAATATCTTCCACTTTTCCTTCCTCCTGCTGCGTGAACTCTACCACAGGTTGTGGTCTCATCACGTTAGACTCTGTCCGCTCACTGGCCTCTCCATTTTTCCATGGGTTGCTTCAACCGTCGCAAGTTGTTGTGTGTTTGTCGGTGGTAACTGGTGTGTGACCCTACGCACTGTCGTGGGAGTCAATCTCCATCCCGACCATTCTCGAGGCTTGTTCTTCTTCCTCTACCAATGTGGTGCTCACTGGTTTGACCTGTGGCAAGGAAATTGCATCGACATAGATGATTCCCTCCCTTTGTGTAGTTTCCTACTCTGCCTCGATGATTTCTTGTGGTGACCAGAGGTTGTTGCATGTTTTGCATGTTGTTTGGCTTGGTGTGCCAAAATTTGGAGGTGACATCTTGGGCACTTTTTTCTTTCTGGATTGAGTTGTGGTTGCTTCGAATCTCTGTACTCCCCTGTTCGCCTCTCGTCTTTAGCTTCACAGATTTTTGCAAATGCACAATAAGTCTTGTTTGGCCCGCGTTTCCAATTTATAGAGGGCATCATTATTTCCCTGAATCTTCTCGGAGAATCTTCTTTGGATGTTATTAATGCATTGAATCTTGTCGAGTACGCTTCATTCAATTCCATAAATGCCCCAATTCACGTCTTTTTGCCCTAACGACCATTTTTTTGGTTTTCCGACCGTTGGACCCTTTTCTTTGTGCGTTGCACTATTTCAGTGCGTTGTGCATTTCTGTTGTGAATTTTCCTTAGTGTGCGGTGTTTTTCTCTCTGCCAACCATATGCTGCATGCGACCCTTTTTCATTCCATCGTGACGATTCCACTATCTCTACGCACGATATTTCTGAGTATTTGTGTATTTTCTTTCTTTCCTACTTTTGTATTTCTTTTTTCTTCTTTTTCTCCTTTTTATTTCTTTTTGTCATTTTTTTGTCCTAACTTCTGCTATAGTACACTATATACATGCCTTTCTCACTGCACCGTGAATTTTAAGGGTTAGGAGGTCGACATACCCTGTACAGTTTCAGTCAACTCCCGTTGGTCATTCCTTTCAGTTATGTTCCTCCCAAGTCCTTTAGTTGCATAGATCCAACATTTGTGACAATATTTACTTCATATGGCCCTAGCCAATGCATTCTAAATTTACCAAGATGTTGAAAACATTTACTGTCATAGAGCAGGACTAGGTCTCCCTCCTTAAAACTCTTCTTCTTAATATGTATGTCATGCCAGGCTTTGTTTCTTTCTTTCTCCACTTCCTGGTGAAATCCGGTTATAATCCTATCCTCTTCCATTTCCATTAGTTGATTTAACCATTCTTGTAATGCGCCTCTTTCTATCATGTTGGTGATTACTGCTACGCGCAGATTGGGTACCAGAAATTTTGATGGCACCAATTCTTCCTACCCATACACCAATCTGAATTGTGTCTGTCCTATCAGCTTCTTACATGTGGTCCTGTATGCCCATAGTACTGCTAGTATTTTCAAGTCTCAATCATCCTTGTTGACATTGCAGATATTTGTCAGAGAATTTTTCAAGATCTTATTGAAGGCTTCTATTGTTCCATTTTCTTGAGGATGGTATGGTGTACTCTTCTTGTGATAGACTTCAAACTCCTTAGTCATAGCCCTGGTGGTTTTGTTGATAAAGTGAGTGCCTTGGTCTCTCATCGAAATCCTTGGACATCCAAATATGGTGATCACTTGCTCAAACAAGAAGTGTGATGTTGTCTATGTGATGCAGTCTTTTACTGGTGTTGCTTCTACCCATATTGTTAAGTATTTAGTCACAATAATGATATATCTATCTCTTGACCTTTTCGTTGATGGATGGATTGGTCCAACAAAGTCTAATGCCCATTTTCCAAATACCTGCAAGGTTACTTGTGGTCTTAGGGGCATCTCATTCCTTATGTTGGGTTTGCCAACCCTTTGACAGACATCACATTTCTGGCAATATTCCTTGGCATCTCTATGGAGTGTTGGCCACCATAATCCTGCGTGCAATACCTTCTGTGTGGTAGATTTTCCTACATAGTGTCCTCCAACTATACCTTCATGAGATTTTGCCAAAATTCTGGGCCTTTCATGTTCTAATACACATCTTCTCAAAATACTATCTGCGCCCGTCTTATATAAGTGTCCTGCAATAAGTTAATAGTCTGCAGATTTGACCACCAGATTTTTCTTCTACGTAGTGCTAAAATCTTGTGGCGCAATCCATGTGCTTAAGTATTCAATAATATCGGTGAAGTACTCATCAAATACCTATACTGAAAATAGCTACGCATCAGGGAAGTTGTCTTCCAAACTGTTAGGTTCTTATCCATTAGTTACCCTTGACAGGTGACCAGGTCCCGCATTCAACTTCCCTGGTTTGACTATCACTTCGAAATCAAATTCTTAGAATAACAACAACCACCTACAAATCCTCCCCCCCAACACTGGCTTGTTGACTAGATATTTGAGGGTAGAATGGTCTGTGAACATTTTAAATTGTTTCCTCAGTAAGTAGTGCCCAAGCTTCTGAAGTGTATATACCATGGCTAGGCCTTCTCTTTATGTGGTGTTGTAATTCTGCACTAGTTCTGACAATTTTTTGCGTGCAAAGGAAGTAGGATGGTCTAAGTCCCCTGCTCATGGTTGCGCCAGAATTGCTCCAAGTGTTATGGATGATGCATCTACATGCACATGAAATGTCTTTTCCCAATTTGGGAATACTAAGATAGGTGTTGTGACCATATTTTCTTTTAAGGTGTCCAACCCTTGTTGACAGTCCTCATTCCATTGAAATCTGATATCCTTCTTTAACAATTTTTCCATTGGCCCAGTAATCTGTGCATACCCTTTTATAAATTTCATGTAATGGCATGTATGTCCCAGTGTTGCTCTCAACTGACACACTGACTTTGGTGGTGGTAAATTTACAATGTCTGCAATCTTGGCAGGATCTACTAGTAAGCCTTGTTTACACACTATATGTCCCAACAATATTCCAAAAAGTGTCCCAAAAATGCATTTCTTGATATTCAATGATATTTGACATTTCCTTCATCTTTCCAACATTGGTCTTAACACTTCTACATGATATTTTAACAAACTATATACAGTCCAATCATCTAGATATACTTCTAGAAATTGATGTATGAATTCCTTAAAAGAAGCTATGACTACTCTTGAAAATATGGTTGGTGCATTCTTCAGCCCAAATGGCATGACTATATATTGGTATGATCCCCATTCTGTAGAAAACGTAGTCGTATACCTGTCTTCTGGAGTTATTTTGATCTAATGGTAGGTTTAAATAAGCTTGAATTTGAGCATTAGAGTACAATGGTGGTTTTCAATATGTTACCAGCTCACTTTGGAATCCAATATGGTTTTGTTTTAAAGCATTACAACTCCATAGCCCAATGAATGCATAAGCGATTTTTTGTTTCGAAAAGGTGTAAGTAAAGTGACAAGGTTCGGAGTTTGATAAGGATGATTTCAGGTCACCCAATGGATAAAGGCACGTGGTCTACTGTTATTGGCGCTTTAAAGGAAAGCACCATCCCTAGATGGAGCCTATGTTGGAACAATATTGAAAATTTCTAAACTTAGTGTCTTTCGCCAAAATTTAGGTCAGTCACACCAGTTAGTTTTAGAACCTTGTCACCTAGCGTAAGCTCTATCAAACACCTAGGCAAACTCGAGACGAACAACAGTTACCATTTAAAAATCTCGTTCCAGGATTTTTGGTAGCTTATGGTGCCCTGAAATTGCACTGTTAACTGCCAAAAGCCATGATTTTCGGCAGCTAAAGCACCCCTGTTTTCGGCCTGTTAGCTACCGAAATCGCAGTTTTTTCCAGTGATAAACTGCCTTGGCAAAACTTAATTTTCTTAGCCGTGGAGAGGTCATTTTACACGCTTAAATAGTCGATTGAAATCTAGAATTCATAATCTTTCCAATGGTACTTTCAGATCTGCATTTCGAGATCGGGAAGTTAGGCAAAAGTTCCCCAAAATATGGTGTTGTGTTTTTGTGCAGACATGGCCCAGAAATGTAGGAACACGCCCAAATGCCAGTCAGAGGACTGCCTGATAGTTTTTTAGGACTCTCAGTTCACTATGGTTGAATATCTACTGATTTTTACCTAAGGAAAGGTCGATTTAATTGTGTAAATGCTCATCAAGAGCTCAAACCTAATTTTTAGGATTTTGGTTGCATTTTCTAGATTTTAGGGTTTGAGTCAAGAGACACTTGAATTATTTTCGAAACAGTTTGTTTTCAGTTATTCAAAAGGGGGGCAGGGATCTATATTATTGTATCTTCTTGAGGAAGAAAGGAAGGGGGAAGCAAGTACGGGAGTAGTACTCCTGGGACTGTAATCTTTTTCTTTCATGTTTAATAAAAGAGTGCAGAGCCATTTTTAATCTACAATAGAGATTCTTGTGATGTTATTTGTAGAGTTCATTCACTTTCTTACTTTGCATATCATTCAATTCGATTTCATCGCCATTTTTCTTCTAGATTTGTAACTATTTTATGTTGCAGAATTCATCCTTATGTTAGATGCTCTGTTGCAGGACTGGTTATAGATTGTTTCTTACTGGGAACTGAAGGCCAAGAACTCATCCTTTCTTAGATGCTCTATCCCAACAATTTCTTTCCACTGATTTATACAGAGAATTCACTCTTTGCTAAGTTCTCTTCATATATTGATTCGTTTTCTCTCTATTTCTGTTATTGCACATTTATAAATCCTTCTCTCTGTAAGTAGTTTCTACCTCGCCTCTGTTCCATGGATTTCCATTGCCAAAACACTCTTATTATTTGCATGATCATTTGACCCCATGCCCAATGGACTACCTTCCCGGTCCAACCCACAAATTTAAATTCCAAACCTTTTGAAACCCACATATCTACCCACTGTTCGAGCTTATTGAATATCCTATTGTGACATATTTTCGAGAGATCCCTCTCGAGTTGGAAGGGGTGACTTCCAATCAAAAGTGGTTCGAGGGTATCTCAGAATTTACTTGCATGCCACCCAAGTCAAGTTCCAAGTGATAACATATTATTTCATTTAAAATGTACTAAGTCTTGGTTCTGTTACAGCCTAGAACCAACTTTTGCGACAACACCTACTTCGCAGGTGATGCCAAAAGGGCTGATAGTTAGGGTTTTGTTGGTGCGTTGTTAAGCGTTGAACCCTGGATCTTCCCCTATGTCAACAAATGGTTTTGTTGCCGGGACTGGAACTATGATTGTTGGGAACTGAAGTAAAGAAAAAGGGAAGCTCTGTGCATAGATCTGTTGCTGAAGTGTGCAATACTCTACTTGACTTGCGAATCTTTGTGCTAAGAAAGTAATTTGATATGAAGAAAAGAGGTAAGATCTTAAAGAAGTAATCTTTGTGCTTTGGGAAGAGAAAGATAAGTGAAAAATTTTGTTTTAGCATGAACTTAAGTATGTTTAATAGATTTTGTCCTAGCTTGAAGGCTAGGGCGCAGTTGAAAGAAAGAGTTTATTTGAGTAAATTTAATGGAAACGAAGAAAGATATGTTATTCCTATGCATAGAAAGAGTATTTGGACTAAGAAGTGGATGCAGGAACCTAGAAATATTTTTTTCAGATTGCAGGTCTAGCACTATGATCCTAGGGGAAGTGCGTAGTATAGAAAAGGTTGGGGAACTTTTAAAAGAAAAAGAGGATTGACATTGTGTTATAATTGCAGAAGGCCAAGACATCTTGCTAAGGAATGTCCTGAGGTAGGCCCTATTTGTATTTGTTGTAAGTTTGTTAGTCATGAGGTTGAGGATTGTCCAAGGATTATTGCTAAAGTTGAAGGGATGAAAATGAGACAAGAAAACTATGAAGAAAGTCAGGAGACTAAGGGCATGTTAGAAAGTCATAAATAGAAAGGGTCAGAGGAAGTTCAGACTACGTTATTACAGTTGAAAGAAACGATGGATGTTCATGAAGATGTTAGTTTACCAGAAACCCTGAAAGCAAAACAACACATAAGTGCAAGAATAGAAGACTTCGACATAGACTGTGTCTTGGATGAAGAAACACAAGTGAATACTATGACAAAAGAAACTTGGGAAAATTTGGGAAATCCTATTGTGGTACCTTCATTGGGAAGGATAGGCTTGTTTAAGGGAAAGATGATAACCTTATGTGGAAGAGTTACTAATGTACCTATTATTGTTCATGGAACATCGACTGAAGAATAATTTTAAGTCATTCAGTTTATTGGGGACATCACCCCTTTCCCATTGTTGTTAGGTAAGACTTGGATTGGGAAAGATCAGATCAGAAGGAAAGTAGAGGAAGAAGCTACAAAAAAGAAAAAAACAAGAGTTAAGGGATTTCATAGCTAGGAAAATAGACCGACTAATAGAAGAACAAGAGGATAAGTCAAAGAAACAGAACAAAGTAACAATGCAGGAGGGACATAAAGCAAGAGAATTAGCTATCAAGGTTGAAAGAATGCAAAAAGATTTGAAGAACCTATCTATTCAAGAAAGAAGTATGCCCACTCAGAAATTGTTAAGAAAAGGGATATTAGCTTCAACATATTTGAAGGTACCTCAATAGTACGAAGCCACTACGCTAGGGGAAGATAAGAATAACAATGGAAAGAGGATTCCATAAACAATTAAAGAGACTCGGATAATAGGAAAGAAGGCAAGGAAGCTCAATAAAAGAAAAGATAAGTTGGAAAAGCTACAAGAAGTTACAAAAACCAGATGGAAGATTTCACAGACTGGAACCTCGCAGGAGGCAGGTTCGCAGGATTTGAACCTCGCTGGAACAACCGGTCTGTGCTGGATTGGAATTCGCTCTGGCGAAGTTATATGACCGTTGGAGGTGCCCCAGTCGTTAGAATGACGCTCCAAAACGGTTAGAAAACACATTTATGGGATTATGGACCACTTTTGGATGTTGAGACCACGCCATAATGGATGGATTTACATTGATGGAAGCATTTCTTGGCCATTGGAAGATCCGTCATGATACCCCTCTTATTTAACTCGTTGGTCGATGCGCTGGGACCACTTTTTGCTACCTGTGATTGACTGAGATAAGCAGATAATTGCCCAAGTGTTGAGTTGTGCTATCTGAAACTAGAGCCCGCCTGTCCATTTGTCTACCCTGCCTATCCATTTCTACCCCACCTGTCTGTTTGTCTACCCCACCTACCCATTGTCTACCCCGCCTGTTCATTTGTCTACACCACCTGTTTGTTAAAAGCTAGAATGTCGGGCGAACCTAGTGAATTGGAGAAGTCTATCGAGGAAGTTCTTAAGAAGTTAATGGCCGACATACCGATATCTGAAGGCATCCAGGATTCTTCGACTAGGGGACTGCAAGATTCCCCTTCGACCAGATGTTGTTTCGTCCGTGTCAACCCCATAATTGAACAACAGAGTAAGCACCGCAATGATCTGGCTAATGCGAAGAAAATCCCGTCGATCCTACCTGAATATATTCCACCTCTGGCTGGCATTGTTAACCATGACAATATCCCTCGTGGTTTTGAGTACTCTGTGTTCACTGCGTACATTCAGAAAGGAATTTGCATAGTCGAGAGTCAATTAGGACATATCCCTCTGTTGAAGAACAACGACTTCAACTTAGAAGATCGGAAGAACTACGCCATGTTATCTCCCCACCACTACTTAACGAAGACAACCGGAAAGAAACCTCACCTCGTCTCACAGTTATGGATTAAGGGGTTGGCATAGTCCACCATGTTGAACGTGATGAATATCCCGCATTTTTGCCGCCACTAGGAGGTTAACGCTTGCATTAAACTCCTTCTGTTGTATTATCATGGTGGATATCTTTGGCTCGACAGAAGGATTAATGTGGATCTGACTCTGATCCACCGAATCACAGGTTTAAGTGTGAAGGGTCCTTACCCTCAGCAGTTTTATCCAGGGAAGGCCTCAGACCGTTCGTTAGCACAACGCATCAAATAATCTTATGAAGAGGTAGAAAAAGGAAAGCGAGGTTACAAGGTAGTTCTATACAGGATGGTGCAGTGTGCCTTTCTTGTCAACTCTTAGCTGGAAAGCTAGTGAGGAAGAACTGCCCCACACAAGTCACCAGGTTTGTGGTGGACCTCGCAGGAAAGTGTGTGGAGGGCATGCAGATGAACTGGGCGAACTACCTCATAAATGAATTAGAAAAGGATTGCCATGAAGCCCAAGAGTTGGGATATGAATTCCATTACAATTGGTTGATCATTTTGATCGCATTTGTCGCTTGGAAAATTCCTGAAGGAGCCACTTTCCCAGAGATCGAACCGTCGGAGCCATTGGCCGCTCGGTTTTCCACCCTGTGGTATACGACCGACATGACGAAGCAGTGGCAGTCCAATGTTGTGTTTCATGGATATTATCAACAGTTAAAGGTCACCATCGAATCATTCTCATGTATGACACCACACACCCTGCATTAGTACTGACCCATAGCGAAGTTCCACGCTAATCCCCATTTCATTTTGTTAAGAACCAAACATCAATATAGCATAGAAAAACTTCAGGAAAGGTACTCAACGCCTTGAAAAAGAGATAATTTCATATAATAAGCCTCTTCGAGGGGGCAACCTCCTTTTACCCCACTTAAATGTTCAAGTACAAGATGATTCAAAATGAAAATGTCTCCTTGGTATATATAGGAGACTAGGAGGTTTTAATGGCCTAAAGCCGACATAAATAAAATAACATTACTAATCTAAATCACAACTAATGGCCTAAAGCCGACATAAATAAAATAACATTACTAATCTAAATCACAACTAATGGCCTAAAGCCGACATAAATAAAATAACATTACTAATCTAATATGCCCCAATTAAGTGGTAATGAGCCAATATTAGGGCTTAACATGCCCCTCCCCTTGAGACAAGTGTTGTCCGCAACACTTGAGTAACTCTGGATGCTTCTGTATAAAAGGCTCATCTTCCCAAGTGGAATCTTCAGCTGGTAGTTTCCTCCATTTAATGAGATACTCTGAAATGGATCTATTCCTCAGTTGGCGAATTCTTGTGTCAGTGATGGCTTCAGGCTCCAATATCATTTTTCCTTCCTCATCAAGTTCTGGCAATATAGTTTGAACTGGGATCTTGTCG
>JASDQU010103373.1:160302-175403 GCA_032191745.1 Picea mariana | reverse complement strand
CACCACTTTTAGTATAAGTGTGTGATCAACAAGTATCATGCGCTAACCATTCTTGTTGGGTTTTTGAGATCTAACATGTGTGAGGATAAAGAAAAGAGAAATCCTTTGTCCTAATATTTCCTAGAAAAATCATCCACCACCACACTCTCTTTTCCTTTCTTACATATTATCTCATAATCATACCCAAGAATCTTAGTAACCCACTTATGCTACTCAAAGGACGATAACCATTGTTCTAGAAAAATACTTCAAAATATGATTATCTATCTTAATATGGAAGCATCTCCCAACAAGATATGGGTGTCGAGTATATACTACATGAAGTATGGCCATAATCCCTTTCTCATAAGTGGACTTGGCCAAATTTTTATCAGAAAACTATTTATTGGTGACCGAGGGGTTCCCTTCATACATCACCATTGTTCCAAGACAAATGTCTCAGTGAAATCAGACACAACTAAGAGGGGTGTAGTACACATGGATTCCTTTAAGGTTGCTAATAGGCCTACTCGATGGCCTTATTTATTACAAAGGTATTATTTTTTAGCAAGGCAGTTAAGGGGGTGAAAACTCACCCATAATTATTTACAAACTTCTTATAATATCCTGTAATTCCTAATAAAACATGTAATATTTTCAAATTCTTTGAGTGTAGCCAATCCTACATGTAACTACTTTTTCCTAAGGATCAACATGCACATGTTTGTGACTAACAATGCCAAAAAAGTATTCAAACTTTGAAGTTCCAAAAGTGCATTTGGAATATTCAAGGAATATCTAGTTTTCCTAAAGGAGTTGCATGGTTTTATCAACTTTCTCTACATGGGATTCTCGGGTTTTTCTATGCATTAAGATATCATCAAATAATATGGGCTCAAAACTACATAGTAAAGGCCAAAAAATATTAATCATGAGGATCTAAATGGTGGATGAGGCATTGCGATGTCCAAAGAGAATCACTAAAAAGTCATAATGGCATTCATGCATGCAGAAGGTTGTCTTAGGAATGTCCACCTCCTTCATTATTATTTGGTAGTATCATAAGAGAAGGTATAACTTAGTGGATAATTTGGCACCAAGAAGATAATATAAGAGATAATAACTAACTAGGATTGGAACTCTGTCTTTGATGGTAACTTATAACCCTTAGCACAAAAATCCAGACAAATGCATCAATTTCCTTCTTTCTTCAATACCATGACCATGTGTGATGATCAAGGGCTAGTGCTTGGAAAAATGACACTAACCTCCAAAAATTCTTGTATAATATTTTCAATTTCATTCTTTTATGCAAAAGGAGGTTGGTCAGGATGAAAATTAGGTGGATTCCTTCCTAGAATAAATGGAATATCATGATCATGCTCACCACATGAAGGGGGTGGGGTAAGTCATAGTGTGTGTCAAATACCTATTGACGCTTATTTAATATCAACTATAAATCAAGGTGGATTTTCTATGGTGGTTTGTCCACAACTTGGATGGAATTGGATTGGTAAATAATTCCAAAGTGTCCTTTCTTAATATCGTCTCTATATAGTAAGCGGTGATAATTTCAAGAGAGTTGGACTTGAGCCCCTTGAGAGTGTGTTTATGGCCAACCTTAGTGAATATCATTTATAATTCCTTGAAATACATGGTAATCAAACCCAATGTTTTGAACTACTCATCTCCTAACACCACATTATAGTCGTTCATTTCAACAACAAACATGTGGGATATTAGTTGATAATCCTTCACTTGGAATTTCACAGTCTCACATTTCCCACCATAATTCATCATACCACCATTGGTGATAATAATATGGAAATTGTGCACTGCACAGACATAACAATGAGCTTTTTCTACCACCCATTGATTAATAAAATTTGTGGGTTCTATCACTGTCTATTCAAACAATGAATTTATAGTGCTTGATGTAGCCAATGAAATTTATTGTTCAAGGAGAAAAAATGCCTAATAAAATATGGAGAGAAATTTGGGGTTCCTCCTTAGGTACATCTACAATGGGTTCCTCATGAGGAGGAGGTGTATGATCCATTAATTTTGGATCTAGGGTGGTGTACTTATTAATTTCCTTATGGTTTTCAAGTTGGTATAGATCAATTTGAAACAATTTGTGTTCCTTACATTTGTATCCTTTAAAATACCTCTCACCACAATTATAGCAAAGTATGAGGTGTTAGCATTTCACCATTTCTTCCTAGGTCAAATTTTGGATTTTCAAGTGTGGAGAGGGGGGGAAATGGTTGTAGAAGGTAGAGGAGGGTGAGGGCATGGAATACAAGAGGGTCTCTTGGAATATCCATTTATCACCATATTTTCTTCCTAATCTCTCTAAGAGGCCTCCAACCAAGTAGTTGGGCATTGCATCATGACCTTTTCCATAATTTCCTCCTTGAGACCACTAATGAAACGTTCTTTAAAAAGATAACCAATCAATGCCTTTGTGTGGATATCATATTTCTCAAAGGCTACTATAAAGTATGCAGTGTTCTTGTTTGGCATGATTTGGTTAGAAGCCCAAAATAGTGGGTGGCTCATTCAAAGTAAGAATAAATAGCTCTCACAAACTAGCTCTAGGATAAGACTTCTTATGATATTTCCACCATTTACAACATTCTTGATACAAATATAATACCTCCACTCTAAGTTTCATTCGGTCATTATAAGTTCCATTCAGAGATAAATGGTTTTCCATTTGGGTAACCCAACTGGCAGGTTCAGACTCATTAAATTTTTTCATATCTACATTGGAAAAGTAGTTCCACATTTTGTGATCATGAAAGGGTGTTGTTGAGGGGTCTGATATCCCTTTTACTTAACAATAGAAACCAAACCCACCTTAGAGGACCAATTAGACTCTACAACATTTGATGGTGGAATGGTTCTCCAGACCTTTCGGTCTAGCTAATTTACGATGGGATTTACTTGGTGATTGACAGGATGTCTTTCTATGAAAGTTCCTCCGGATTAAACACTCTCTTTTTGTCTTTTGTGTTATTATATGAGTTTGATAAAATGAGATGTGCTGGTATAAAGAAATTGATAGAAAGGATTCTTAACTACTGAAGAAGGCTGAGCTTAGGATAACCCTCGGGCTCAAGCATGTAGACAAAGATATTCACACCTCTTACTATCCTAGTACTAATACATTAACTTGTTGGTATTTCAACATTGACTGAGATACACTTATTGTAACAAAAATATCCATGTAATAAGATGATTGCAAGAAAAATAGTTTCCTTAGCTCTACCATCAATCACACATTAACACAACGAATTTCTTTCCATCATTAAGAATAAAAGAACTACAAAAAATATTGCAACATATAACTTGTCAATAGATTCAAAAACTCTTTCTCAGTACATCATTAACTACTAAAATAAAAGTTGGAAGTAATTCCTCCTTAATCTAATCACATAACGCCTTTGATAAAAAACATAATTTTTTATATGGTTCTAAACGAGACTTCTCAATTAAGGGTGTTCAGAAATAGTTCTTTACAATTATCCAAAAGAAGGTCTCTTCCCAATACCATCGACCTTTTCTAAAAGGTTAGTCCCTTTATTTATAAAGAATTACTAACTACAAATAGGTGCTACAAGTTTAAGTTAAGTAAAACAAGATATCTCTACGTGGCGCTCATCATACTTGTTCACTAAAACCATCTTGTGGTTCTACTAAAGTGGATGACTCTTCTCATATTATGACCACTTGACAAAGAGATCCTCACATGTGTTAGTATACATGAATCTATGTTGATCCATTGGGGTTGAAAGGATCTATTTCACTTCTATTGCTCATTCTCTGTATTTGATTATTTTGGCACTCAATCGTTGCAGAACTGCAAGATCCTTGATCAGATGTTCCATAAACTATTGTATTTGACCTGGTTCCATACTCACCACCTATGTGATCTTTGATGCCCATGCTGAGTCTTGTTATGCATGTCGCTTGACTATTTCATGTAGGTCGACAAAGTTTTCTAGTGAGTTGAATTCTGGGAGGCCAATGCCTTTCATATCCCAATTGATATTTTCCTAGCCCTTCTCGCACCCATCCCACTTCTTTTGTATCTCCCGTTGAGGTTCTTGGGCCATACTTACCCAATATTCAACTACTTTTCTGATCCGAGAGATGTTTCTATCCCTTAGCACTCGAATACCATGCTCCTCTACGTCTCGGCCCTTTTGCAATGTGTTGATGTAGTCAATTCTTTCTACCACTTGGTATGATTTTTCATACCATCTCTCCACATCCTTGCAGGTTTCCAATGCCATAAGAGTATCTTCTTGGAAATAGGCTATACCTGCAGTGAAAAGATGTCGTTCATTTGTGAACTTTGCGTAAGCATATTGGAACTCACTCTTCAGAAACACTATGGCATGCATTGAGTCTTCATGGCATTTTTCCAAATGGCACAGAGGATATAACTCCTTTAGTGCAGCAGCCAGTTCCTTTTCATCTCACCTTGCTCGATCCAATGTTGCATTAGTGATAGACATTCCTGCATCGATGAGCTCAAATGTCCGTGTGTGTTCTGTGCTAAGAATATTCTCCTATGTGGTGATGAGAATTGAGCTATATAGCATGAGTCTTATCTTCCTGGTGGTCCTCTTTATGATATCTTTCCTCTTCCTTTCATAAGAGATCCCCTGTATATTGACGACCTCATCAACATGCTCAGGGATTTGTTTTTCTCCCCAGGTTAGATTGTTTCCCAAGCTCCCTTCTATGTGTATTTTTTCTAGGACCAGTTCATGTACTTCTTTCATATGCTATGATGGATAGACCTCCATATGGTGTTCATCGACTGGTGAGGTATCGACCAAAATTGAAGAGTCAGTGATAGGTTAAGTACTTACTTGGTGATCGACTGTTGAGGTGACGATCTCTTGCTGTTTCACTTCCTCTTTTTGTCCATCTGATCCTAGCTCCTCTTTGAAGCTATCGTTCAAGGTCCCTGACAAGTTGAGAAACTCAGTGTCCAAGACACTTTCGGCCTCATGGTCGCCCTACAGAGGGTTTTGAACTTATGCATCGGGACTTGGACCATATGTTTTCTTAGGCTTCTTCTCCTTTGTAATCGATATCAGAGTTACCAATGAGACCTATGAACTCTCTTCATCATCATAGATGGTTATGAGATAAAACAGGGGATTTGGAACACCCATTTCACCTTTTGTTCTTGGACTCTCATACTGGGTTGGAATGGTCACCGGTGATCTAGTCTGTGGTGATGGAACTCTTTGGTTTTATCGACTGATGGTTTCCTCCAATTGTGTTGAATCTGAACCATTTGGCTCCTCTATGATTGTGATTGGGTCATCCGAGGGGATCGTCATCATTTCCATGAGTTGAGGATCATTCTTTGTTTGGTAGATGACTCTCTAGGATCCTTCTAGTAACAACAACCCTCTCCTTTGTTTCTTTGTGGTTTTTGTTGCTCTGATTTCTTCTCTAACTCAGAGAGATTCTTGAGTCGACTACTCTATTGTTTCAACCTGCTCATCCATGCTCATATCTTTGAACCTAGTCATGTTTGATTTATTCTTTCTCTCTAATACCTCCTCCCAATCCTGAGCACATTCTGTGAAAATCTCATCTTCAAACTTGTCATGTGCGTATGTCCAACAAGAAGAGACTTCTGAAGCGTGTTGGAGGACTAGGACTTTATGGTCATGCTTGGGAAACCATCCTGTCGGGAACCTGTATTCTATCTCACTCAAACCCTCTTGTTTAGCTTGAGAAATTTCCTTCACTATATAAAACCCCACATGGAAACCGTAGGGTATAAATGCTCATTTCTTGTCCTTAACCAAAGTGGTGTTATAACCCTGAAGGATAGTCTAATAACAGGTTTATCCTATGATGAGCCAGTATGGAATGTGAGAAGGGAAAAAATGTGGTTCTCTGGTGGCCCCGAACACCCTGATATAGGTTGTGTGTTCATCTAGATACTAGTGGCCTACTCTCAAGATATTTTTCTTGGCCTCTACAGATAGCCTTGGGCATTCCTTTTTAAATATAATGAAATAAATCCTGGCGATGAATTCATCACAAATAAGGGCATAATACTTTTTGTACTTGTTCTCCCATAGGATGTTGAAGTAGACATGAACATTTAGTTTTTCAACATGCTATCTTAAATTCATACTGGTGAAGACATTCCTTACGTAGATCACATCTAGCAGATATGAGGCCATGCGAAAAACGGATGCTTCTCCTTCTTTCAGTGTCTGAGCCTGCAATACATTGGTATGCAATTTCTTGGATATGATTTCTCCCCAGTTGAAACTACTCCCCAAAATAGCCATAGTGTACACCAAAGGAATCCATGCCTCCGAGAACTTGGTGCAGTCCCTTTCCCTGTATAACCGATAAATTAGAGCCATTAAATAGATATATGGTTCCCTTAGGTTCTTTGTCCCATATTAGTCGTTGCTCTGGTTTATGAATTTATTTTCCTCCTTCCACCATGAGGCCATCAATCGGTTGGTGTGCTAGAATTCAAGGAACTTCACCATGAAATCTGTGTTCAAATTCTCCTCCGGGTCCCTGAGCTTGTAGTACTTATGGACCTCTGTTTGGAGAAAAGTTCCAACACATCCACCATTCTCACCATTGATCATGAATTTTTTCATGTCTGTGTGATCAATTAACCAACTCAAGGTCTCGATGCATGGGAAGAATGGAGTTTGGCAGGCTACTAGGTGCAATCACGACCGTTGAATGTTCAAGAAAACTTGGTCATTGAGCACCCTTACATCTGGGTTGTTGTGTGGGATAAACTCTAGGTAATCCTCCTAGTTGATTATGTTGAATATATCTCCTCATTGTGGGAGAATTATTCTAGATCCAGTGGTCGTTTCTGTATCACCAAAAGTTGGGGGTTGAATAAATTACTTTTTCATCGAAGTTTTAATGAATTGTTTTTCCCTGGGAGTGTATTCCATCTTCCTTGTAGTGCCGAGAGAAGAACCTTCACCAATATCTTCCTCCTTTAATCTCAGTTCCCTCGGCAAGTGCTTGGTTGTTAGCTTCCCTTGAGGCATATTTCCCTGCAGATAGAACATCATTAGACATTGTGTAGCAAATCAAATGCTCATATATAAAAATTATGACCGTCGAACTGACAAAAATTAACACATACATATTCCTAGCGTTATCTTAACCTGGTTTTCTAAAGTCCGAGAATCAAGCTCCACACTTGAGACGTTGTCTTCACTTCTTCGAATTCTCTGGAAATGGAAACTTGTGTGCAGAAAGGGGTGTTCGGAGTTGTTTTAGTGATTTAAAATGAGATGATACTTACCTTGTCTCATCAATTATTCAATTCGGGATATGAGTGTGGTTCTACAAAATATGTCATTGAATCTTCATTATGTTTAAGATTAAATGAATTTGTAGGTTGGCGACACGAGAATGAGATATAATGTGTCCTATTTGCGATTTCGACTTCCTATTGTTCAATCGGCACACGTGGTAGCCACGTATGTGGAGAGAAACATTTACTGGCCTATTAAATGGTGAAATCTGATCTTATTGTGTGCTAAAAACATCCCATCACTCCACTAAATTAATGGGTAGATCAGGAGTAGGGGAATTTATTTAGACCATGTTTGTTGATATATCCTAGAAAAACTCCCACGCCGATCCATTTGGCTGTATAGAGCCAACGTGGAAAATATGACCTGGAAGCATGACCATGACACAGGGAAGCCTAAGGTGACTCGGGAAGAAACTAGGCCGTACTAAATTCCTACGCGACAAAGACATGTGGCGCTTGAGCTTGGCGTCTTTGTTTAACTGTGTTATTTGAAATCAAGGACTTTCATTAGCTAAGGATTTTAACAACGGGTTCTACCCTACCGATTATGAAAGTATCAAGGATCGACTATCGGAGAAAATTTTAAACAAGTGTTCCCGGATTAACCCTTTCAAAATTTTGTCGAAGCTGAAAGTGCATCGGGATTGGCGATCGATGATGTGTTGCTGCGGAAATTTTTAATAATTTAACCCTTTGAGATTTCACCAACCTCGAACAAATGCATCTGTAATCAGATATCAGGGGTTCATCATGGCCCATGTAAATTCTTCGACCTCTCATATTTTGCCGACATCAATGGACAAAAAAGGCCAACTCCTTAATATTCTTTGTTGACAACTAGCGCAAAGTTACTCCGCCTTTTACCGATGTTGATGATGGATCAATGATCAGTGATTATTGTTACTGTGTGTTCATTTTACTTGCCCAGATTTAGCCGATGCCGAACATAAGCGCTCTAGTCACAATTTTATTTCATATAATGTATGGAATGCAGCTAAGAGGAGTTTCTTAGTTGAGAGACTTAGAGCAGAGTGGAAGATTTTGCAGCAGAGATGCAGAACCTCCATAGTAAGATTAAAGAGCAGTTGCAGAGTTCCAACCAGCAATACAAGCGCATAGTAGATTAGCACGGAAGAGAGCTTCAATTTGAAGTGGGATATTTAGTCTTATCTCATCTCAGGAAATAAATATTCCCAAGGGGAACATATAATAAGATGAAAATGAAGAAGATAGGGTTGTGTAAAATTTTGAGGAAATTCGAGGCAAATGCTTATGAGATAGAATTGCCAAATGATGTGGGCATATCACCCATATTCAACGTAGTAGATCTGTATCCTTATAGAACAAATGAAGCAGAGAATCAAAAGGAAATTCAGTGGGTCAAACAGATGCTTGTAGCTAAAAATCCACAGATGGAAAAGATCATTGATCAGAGAGTTAGCAAGAAGACCTAAAAGAAAACATATTTTGAATATTTGGTAAAATGGAAAGGACACCTGATTGAGGATGCCAATTGGGAAAGCGAAGAAGATATCAAAAAACATGGACAGATGGTGCAGGAGCTCATGGACATGATTCCATGAATTTTTCATCCAAAGGAGTATGATGCAAGAGCATCACCAACAAGTGCGAGTGGAGGACAGTTGGATATACACCAGTGTGCATTTTGAAGTCATTTCGAATTTCAAAGGATGACACATTAATGTAATATTTGAAAATATATATTTTATTTTAATGTCTTGGGATTGTAACACAGATCTTGAGTGTTCTCTCTCATCTATTGGTTGTGGACATTTATTGTAATAAATGTAAAGTAGTTGTAGTGTTTAATTTTGATAAGATAGCTTAAGGTTGTAGGAGGGAAAACTTAAGAGGACTCCCTTGTATGTATTGTATTATTATTCTCATTGGAATTAAGCTGTAGAAAAAGAGAGCAAGGAGAGTTGAGGAGAACATAGATTGTATAAGTTGTTTCAAGAGATAGTTATTGCTATAGAAACCATGTACAGAAGCACTTGGACTAATATAAAAATTCTTTGATCCAGTTTCATGGTGTTTTATGGTTACTGTATGCATCTATTGAATGGTATGTTTACAGTTTATTTTAAGTCTCTGTTATGCATTTTTTTCAATTCCATGTATATGTGATTTCATGTTGAATGTATGAAGTCCATGAGAAGAGTATGAGTTTCAATTGTTTCTCTTCCTGAGAATTCTTGCAAGGAGTGAGGTGAAAGTCTACAAGGAGTGCAACGACAATTTTTCTGAGTTTTACCTCAGAACAAGCTCATGAGAGATACCGTTGATCTTATATTTGTAGAAGTACAGGTATAGCACCGAGTCATGCAAGGTGTGTGCAGGCTGAGGAGATTCTCAGACTTTTCCAACCCAAGTGAGTGGTTGAAGAACTTCTGTCGAAAGGATTACAGAGAGTTGGAGGTGTTGAATAACCAGAGGTTATTATGGAAGCCGCAAAGAGTGCATGCAGGATTCATTGGAATCTAGGAGTTTGTAGTGAGAATCCAAGCTCAGGAAGGATAGAGACTTGGAGAAGTTCAGAGGAAAGATGAGGTTTGAAGTCATCTCGTGGAATCAAGCTCAGGAGGGTCGACACCGAGTCATTTGGCGAGAAACCATAGAGAATATCGATGGATGGTTGGAATTCCCATAGGGAGAAATACCAATTTTTGTGGACCGCTGGATCCAGTGGATTCATGGAGAGGATAAGACTGAGTGTCTTTCAACACTCGCAAGCCTAGAAGAAAGGGTACCCGTCAGATCCAGAGGAGCGTGAGCCATTAATTTGGCGCTCCGAGATATCGACATTTCGGGAGTTGGAAGAGTGTGGAGGAAATATTCTTGGGGGTCACGAATCTGGAAATACCGACGTGATCTGGACCATCGGATCGTGGTGGAATTGAGACCGTTGATTAGAGGTAAGAGAGTCACAAGTTCAGATATCAGGAAAAGGGAGAAAAGCTACATCGTGAAGTCTAGATATGCGAAATCCCAACGTGCTAAGAGGTGGACCCCAGGTTTTGACTGGAGGTTATATGGTAGAAGAATAAGGGAGGAGCTAGAGACCATTATCCCTATTTCAGGGTTTCAGGAATCAGAGGTGTTGAGGTGAATCAGAACGGAAGTCCCGAAATCATGAAGCACCTTTGTTTATGAAGATTTTCAGGTCCTATCAAGCATGCCTACTGGGTCTATCTTTGACCATAGTTAGGCTCTAAGTTTCAACTGTTATGTAAAGTGTTTGCTGCTATTTTAGGACAGCCAACAGTCCAAGAACTTCTTGTTGATTTGTTATGGTTGCACTTCCAATTTTAGGTGCTCTAGCATGTAGTTTTAGTAACCAAAAGTTAGCACATGCATACTAAAATAATTACAACACACCTAAAGATCTTTAAAACTGAAAATGAATAGATCTAAAAGACTAACACATTCATTTTTGTACACATGTATTTTTGATCAACACGACAGTGGATAAAACCCCCCCCCAGGGAAAACCAGTTTGGGATATTTGTCTATATAATGATGATTAAAGAAAGAGATACAACAAGTAATGAAATACAATGGAACCTGTATACATAGCAATCTCCTCACGAGAATTGCCACAAGAACGAGAGAAAGAAGTGCCCAAACTGTGGTGCACCCTCTCCCTTTGTTTCCCTCTGTACTGAACTGAAATGCCCTAGCTCATCTGAATCCCAATGAAGAAATCCCTCCACAGGAATGTCCTCTCTTGTGCTGCCTCTCCACTGAAACTGTCAGATCTTGAATCCTCCAAGCAGATCTTCTACCAGGTAGCTTCCAGTCCTCTCAACATGTGCGCCCCCCCTCCTAGAAGAAATGATCACCAGAAATAAAATGAGCCATAAACTGAATCTCTCTCTCCACATAAACAAGCGCCCAAGCTCTCCTCTCCTTATGCATCGAACCTCATCTTGATCTGACAAGTCCTCCTTTCCTGATGAAAAAATGAAGGATAATAAATGTGCCCCTCCTCCATATACATGCTCCCTCTCAGAAGTAAAGGCTATGGCTCCATGGAAATTCTCTCCATGCAAGATCAAACCAACCTCAAGCTTCTCCTCAAGCTCTCAAGGGTTTTACTCAAACTCTCATGAAGTGCACCCTCCTTCTCCTCAAGAAATGTGCCCCTCTTATCTTCTCCAAAAATCACAAGTGAAGAATGAGTCTCAAAAATATATTTACCCTCTCTTTAACCTCCTCATGACAACCCTAAAAGATCAATGGCCTAGATTAGATCTAGCCTATTCTAATCAATGGGTGAGATCAACTCCAATAATCTCACTAAGGAAACCCACTTTCCTTAGTTGCTTTATGTCTATTAATTCACCCACATTATGAATTAATTGTCACTTTATGACTTAAGTGACATATTTCACTTTCGCCTTAAAAATCCTAAGTCAAAGTGAAATTAGAATCATAAAGTAAAGTAAAAGGGTAATAGTCTTCCCCCTTTGTGCTTAGAGACTCATAAGCACATGGGGACCACTTTCTAAGGTACCCAAATCTCAAAAATTTAGGCTCGTGGTCACCGTCGGTGGTCATGTGGGTAGAGCTTGCACCTAGTGCTTTCTTGCACAGGCGGGGTTCGTAAAAGGAGACTTGTGGTTTATGTGAGTTGAAGGTTCCAGCAGGGACCAAGGAGCCATTTCGGCTCAAAGGAAGTTGAAGATCTGTAGACCAGGAGGTCAGTAGACCCTGTTGAAGTAGGGGCTCTGCATCATAGGCTCTCTAGACTAATTCAAAAAATAAGCCTTATATCTTATAATAACTGGTTCACCAGCTTATAAAACACAACATACACACCAAGGCTCCTTGGCCTCAAAATCACGCACACTTAAGTTTGTTGCACGCGGTATCCTGGAATGTGCACACTTCATCATTTTAGTGCGCAGTACATGTGCACACTATACAATGGAAGGTTCATACAAAACATATATCAAACATATCACCAACTTAATTACATTTGCATTTACATTTATAGTTAGGGTTCGTCCTAGGGGTATTACAATCCCCTCCCCTTATTTATGCACTGTCCTTAGTTCATTATGTACACATATACAAAACAAATTTCAAATATTCTAAAAAATATGCGGGTATTCTGCCCGCATTGCATCCTCATGCTCCCAAGTAGCATCCTTAGGATCGTACCAGGTCCATTGGACCTTTACAAGCTATATGGATTGATTCTAGAACTATTTTATTTTGTGGTCTAGAATGCATACCGGATGTACATGGAAAGCGCCTTCTTGCTCCACCTGAATCACATTCCAATCAATTAAATGATTAGCATCAGGTATATATTTCTTGAGCAATGATACATGGAATACATTATGAACAGACATAGATACATGCAATGCAATCATATAATCTATTGGACCAATCTTATCTAGGATTTCAAAGGGCCCACAATAGTGAGCTACCAACTTTGAACAATTTCCCAACTTCAGGGAACTTCTGTTGGCCTACACTTTCAAGAATACATGGTCCCCCACTTTAAATTCCGTGTGAGTTATGTCATTATCATCATATATTTTTTGCTTTTCTTGGGTAGCCTTTAAATTTTGTTTTATTTTCAACATTTTCTCCTCCATTTCCCTGAGTAAATATGGCCCAACCACTGCTTCATGTACTGGGTTGTCCTAGCTTACTAGTGTGTTGCACCTTCTTCCATAAAGTGCCTCAAATGGGCTCATCTTTAGAGATGATTGGTACCCATTGTTATAAGAAAACTCTACTAAGTGTAGGTAGTCTTCTCATTTTGATGGTTTATCCATCACATACATCCTCAACATATCCTCAATCACTTGATTCATCCTCTCTGTTTGTCTATCTGATTATGGATGACAAGTTGTACTAAAATTCAAATTTGTTCCAAATCCATTAAATAATCCCTTCCAAAAATTTGAGGTAAATTTTGGATCTTTGTGAGACACAATTGTCTTGGGTATACCATGTAATCAATCAATTTCTCTCATATAAACATCAACAATGTTGGCTTCCTTGTGAGTGATCTTTACTGGAATAAAATGGGCATCTTTAGTAAGCTTATCCACCACTACCATGATAGAATCATGTTGCTTGTTTGTTCTGGGCATTTTGGTGATGAAATACATTGTTACAACTTCCCATTTCCACTCAGGAATGGGTAATGTTTGTAGTAAACCAATTGGGTGTCTATGCTCATCCTTTACCTTTTGACTTCAAACATTTGACGATAAAATCAACAACTTCTTTCTTCATGCCTGGCCAATAATATTGGCTCTTGACTACTGCAATAGTTTTCTGATAACCTAGGTTCCCAACATAAGGTACATTATGTATTTCTCTCAATATCATACTTTCAATTCTTGGGAATTTGGGACATAAATTTTTCCCTTGTATATGAGAATTTCATCATTTTCTAGCTTATAGTCTTCAATTTTCTGCTGCAAAATACCTTGCTGTAATTTTGCCACTAATTCCTTGTATTGCACATCCTTCAATAAATCTCCTATAGTAGCCTATAAGGCCCATGAATGATCTGACCTCTATCACATTCTTTGGCACTGACCATCCTCTAATGGATTCTATCTTCTCATGATCCACTGCTATCCCATCCTCTGAAATTATATGCCCCAAATAATGAATTTGCTTCTGATAAAATGAGCACTTGCTCAATTTGGCATACAATTGATGCTCTCTTAATACTTGTAATACCATCCTCAAGTGTTGTTCATGCTCTTCCTCTGACTTAGAATATATAATAATGTCATCTAAAAATACAATGAAAAACTTATCTAAGTATTCTCTGAAAATGCCATTCATTAAACACATGAAGACAACTGGTGCATTTGATAACCCAAATGGCTCGATTGTGAACTCATAATGACCATACCTTGTTCTGAAAGAAGTATTGCTGACGTATTCCTATTTAAAACTTACTTGATGATAGTCGGACCTAAAATCAATCTTGGAGAATATTTTTTTCATCTTTCAGCTAATCAAAGAGGTCATCGATCCTTGATAAAGGATACTTATTCTTCACAGTTGCCTTGTTCAACTGCCTAAAGTCAATGAAAAGTCTCAATGCTCCATCCTTTTTCTTCACAAGTAAAACTGGGGCACCCCAAGGTGACACACTTGGGCGTATATACCCCTTCTTTAGAAGCTCTTCAAGTTGCATTTGCAATTCCTTCAATTCTAGTGTACTCATCCTATATGGTGTCTTGGATATTGGAGCTGCTCCAAGAATCAAATTTATGGAGAAATCAATGTCTCTTTTAGGGAGTAACCTTGGTATTTAATTAAACACATATTCAAACTCTTTTAGGACTGCATAATATTCAATATTTGACACCTTATATTTAGGTGTATCTTCCATATGTGCTACAAATATTTGACACCCTTTTCTATAAAATTTCTTCAACTTCAATGTTGAAATTTCTCTGATGGTTACTGCTCTGGGAATTCCATACATTGTCCTTTGTTGGATCATGTTGTCACTGATGCCAATGGTTTGATTGATTGATGTCAAAGGATTGATTGATTGATGATTGATGTAATATAATATGTATTGTCCTTGATGACAATGCATAGATGAAGATGGATCAATGAGTTGTCATTGATACATGATGAAGATGGATCAATGTGGTTTCATTGGTATATGATGCATTGTTAGAAAAATGTATATATGACTCATTATTGTCTTATCTCGATTTATAAGGTGCACAAATGGATGAAATCCAAAGTGGTC